>JAADYS010001796.1:0-12476 GCA_012931995.1 Fusarium albosuccineum | reverse complement strand
ACCTTAATATATATACCTACTCTAACTTCCTCTCTATTACAACCTCCACCTCACTTCTCCATTATCCAAACTTCTATGAAAAATCGTAAACGCTACGTTTTGCTTGTTATTGCTGTCCTATGCCTTACATTGGGTTTTATTTTTAAGCCGTCAACAGCCCGTCGGCCATTATCACCCAAAGATAACAGTATGGGAACTGTTCTTATAGTTGGTAAAACACGCTATTTCAGCTCACACCAACACTCGCTTACAATATCGGAGGTGCAAACCGTGGCATTGGTCTGCAACTTATTCGTACCTTTTCGAAGCACGGATGGCACACAATCGGCTCTGTTCGTCCGGAAACTTTCGCCCAGCAGGATCCTTCTATCGCTGACGTGATTAGCTCAAGCTGATTTGATATACCTTGAGAACCTATCTGACAAAGTACCACAGCTTCGTCAAACTGGTGCCGACATTGTCGAAATTGACGTCAAAAACGAGACCTCCATCATAAACGCCGCAAAGCAGCTGCATGACACCAAACTAGATGTGCTCATCAATTGTGCTGGTAGGGACAACAGCCGAAGAGTTACAGAGTCTAGCTGATACTCAAGCATTTTAGGAATCAAACCACGGCCCCTCGAGTGGTACGCACACGAAGAAGAAGACCTAATGGAACGCTTCCAAGTGATGGCTGTGGTGAGAAGTGGTCTTACCTCCTTTCCAAACTTGCCTGACACCCACAGGGTCCATTTCTGGTGGTGAAGCATTTCATGCCTCTTCTTTCAAAGGGAAACGGCGGTAAATTGGTTAACATTTCATCTGGTAATGCTAGTATTGGATGTGAGTGCATATATCTTTCTTTCGCCAACTGCTATCTGCTAACTTTAGCCACACAGCACCTTCCCATGACGGCGAGTCAATCGGCTACAGGATGGCCAAAGCAGCACTCAATCAGCAAACTAAAACCTTGTCTCTTGACTTTAAAAGAGATCGTATCCCTGTACTCACTGTTGCGATTGCACCAGGCTTTATCAAGACCCGCCTTACCGATTTCAGAGGCCGGGTTGATATCAAAGAGTCTAGTGAGGGCATGTACAACATCATCGAGAATCTAACACCAGAAAAATCAGGTTCATTTTATGAATGGAGCGGGCAAGAACTACCCTGGTGACAGGTGGTTGGACCAAGAATGGCTGGGATGGTGCCCGCATCTTGGAATTCTGAGTACGGTTCAAGTAGCAGTTATGCTGAAACACACTGTATGTTGTAAAGACGTCATCGATGCCTATTATACAATGATTTAATTATTGTAATGACCACTTCGATGCTGCGCAGCAAATGATGGATACTATGCAAGTCATGTGTCCAGGCTAGTTCATTAGGATACCGTATGTAGCTCCTGACTAAAGCCATTTCGTTGGCCTGTTGTTAACAACATCCAGAGCTGCCTTCCCATCATCTTTGTTGTTCACAGTCTCGGCGGATTGGTTGGCGCCAAGGTGGTCATTGTGGGTGAGAGAAACGCCAACGGCGATGGCGTGGAAGCCGTAGCCAAAAGGGTCAAAGGTTTAATTTTCCTTGGGACTCCCTTTGCTGGCTCCAATGTGGTCAAGTGGGGGGACATCGGCCGAAAGATCTTCAAAGTTGTCAGGAAAACGGATCACGACACTCTCAAGATTCTCAAAGGAAGAATCTCGCGACCTGCAAGAATTGGGCGCTGCCTTTCCAGAAGTAATCAGGAAACACAACAATACCCAAGACAAGATCCATATTGTGTTTTTCTTCGAGACTCTAGACACTCATGGGACACGAGTACGTGCTAGCGGGCACAATCTTGACGGTTACCAATCTAACTTTTCTAGATCGTCGAGCAGAGATCAGCCTCATACCCCGGCATTGGAGAAATACTGCCCATTCGAGGAAATCACATCAGCATCTGCAAATTCGACTCTCGGGACGACGATGGCTACAAGTCTGTCAAGGCCAAGATACTCCAGATCATTCGCGGCGACATTCAAGATAGCTGTGATAACGTATGTTTCTCGGCCGCGTCAATGAGTTCTGCTAACTGGTTATAGAGAGGGGGCGTTGTGTTTAACAACTACGACAGGGTTATTAACCAGGCAGCGGGAGATATTAACATCAGCTCTCAGACGAATTCCTAGAACTTCATGTAATAGACTATCTTGCTTTCTATGTTTCGCAACTCTTTGCTTGATGATCTGGGAAAATTCCGAGAGCAAGGTAATAGGCTGCGCTAGTCTCGAGGAAAGCAGACCAACAAATAATACACGCCGAATAAAGATGTACCTAAGTAAATAAATAATACAGAATAATAGTTTCGATTAACGCCAAACGAAACCTGTACCGTCGCTCTTTCCCAGCTATGAACGGTTTCCTCGTTAAGATACCAACTCGAGCTCCTCGAACTCCTAGACCAGAAACAGAGTTGATGTTCTCGAGTTTCATCTCCAAATTTTAGCAGTCCTTTCTATGTTTGGGGTTCCTGCCTCTCAGCTATTTTGCGGCTTCCGGTTCCGGCGTCGTCAAATCAATGATTGAAGGGACATCATCCAAGCTGGGCTGTGGTGAGCTCGATGGTGACGGTGACCCAGAAACATCACTCCTGGGCCGAGCACAATCCGCAAACAGTCCCTCACCAAACTTGGCCTCAAGAAACTGTTGCACCTCTGGGTTCCCGCCAGAGACGATCGACAATCCCTCAGAGCCGCCCTCAATCTTGAGACCCCCAAGGCTCGTCGCTCGAGACAAGGCGACATACACCTGTCCTTCCTCAAAGGCTCGCGAAAGGTTGACAATTACGCGGTCTAACGTCATGCCCTGGCTCTTGTGTACGCTCATGGCCCAGCCTGCCACGAGAGGAATCTGCGTTCGATGCAGCAACGAGTACGGCTCCCTATCGCCGATCGAGTTGACCACACACGAAGCGTAGATGGTGCGCTTCTTGCCGTTGTGGAAGAGAACCTTTGGCCAGGCCTTGACCGGCTGTCGGTTCATGAACAGTGCAATCTGCGTCTCCCTCAACTTTGCATGTTCTCCTGTCAGAGCCTGCCACGGTGGTATATTATCGTCTTGGGTCTTGGCCTTGGGAAGAAGGGCGGCATCCCACGGCTCAAAGCCACAGATGATGCCCTGGCTTCCGTTGACCAAGCCCCCCTTGATGTCGAGGTTCACCTGCAGCACCACGAGCATGCCCCCTCGCAGTTGGACCTTCGAGTCTAACCGTTGGTCCTTACATTGCTTCAACGTTCCATCATGCTCGCGATCGTTGTAGTAGTACAGGTGTGGATGTTGGTTGCGGTTCCAGTTAAAGTCGTCTAAAGCCCCGTACTCAAATATCGGCGTCTTGAGTTTGTTGAAGTTCAACGTGTTGAGGTGAGTCACCTCTCGTCTTGTGCAAAAGAGCCGTGTGGCCTTGGCAACCTCGCAGGGGTGGTCCATCAGGGTTCTTGTCTCGTCCGGCGCAAAGGAGAGTCCGAGTCGACACTTCTGTAGCAGCTTGATAAAGTACTCGTCGTTCTGGCGATGGATCTGCTGCAGGTGAACATGTTCAAACTTGGCCTCCTCCCAGGCCCTGCTCTTGAATGCCCACTTGTCCGTCTCCGCAAAAGGGCCGTGATTCTGAGGGCAGTTGAACTCGGCCTCGTCATCGTCGGGTATCATCTCGAGTCCACAGTACATGCAGAACTGGAATGGCTTGACGGGCGGTAGCTGACAAAAGTCGCCCGTCACGATGAGCTGGACTCCTCCAAAGGCAGGGGCGTTGGCTCTGTCGTGCCACGACCTGACAGCCTTCAAAGAGGCGTTTATGCGCTCCAGGTGATGGTTCTCAACCATGCTGATCTCGTCGATGATGAGGACATCGGTTTGCCTCCAGCGCTGCTTGACGAACTTGCGAAACCCTGCGTCGACGAGCTCTGCCAAGGGCTTTTTGTGATAATCCGGGGTCCAGCCCATATATGACCATGTCGACATGCCATCAACCTGGAGGGCAGCACGGCCGGTGGGTGCCAAAATATGAACCTTTCTGCCCATATCATTACGCAGCATCCTCACAGCAGCTTTCAAGACAGTCGACTTGCCACAACCTGCCGAGCCCGTGTAGAAGACGTTGCGTCCGCTGGCGATTAGACCGAGGAGACGCACCTGTTCGGGGCACAGCGATGGTTCGGGGCCGTGTTGTTCTCTGGATTGGCGGTGCCGCCTCATTTCGTCGTCGACGGCCCGTCTGGTTTCGTGCTCTACCTCAGCAGCGAATTGCATCTCGGCAGGCCGGTTGAATTGGGCTTCTTGCAGCATGGCGTCGACATCTGGCGGTCCTTGGATTCGCTTGGGAAAGGGTGGTACATGTGGGCGGCTGATCGACTGGGGAAACCCGGGCAGGCCACCAGGTCCCCGGATCCATTTGTCGAAGTTGGGCTCGTCGTCGTCATCTTCATCGTCGGACGTCACGCTGAGGAAAGACGATGGAGGAGCTGATATGGAAGGATCCCATTTCCTCTTGATGCCGGCAGACGGGGAGGACAATTCGTAGGGGTCGCTGGGAGGCGCCAGCATGGAGCTCCCTGGGCTAGACTGCAACTGCACCATGGCGGAGCGGGGACGGGAAGGAGTGGATGGCTTCGGGAGGCGCTGTTGGTTCCTGCCGGCGTCAAGCGGTGAACGCATCGGGGCAGGCCCGTTCTTGGGGCCGGGTACTTACTCGTGGTTCATGCAAATGGGGCAGGTACCCAGACAATGCCTTTGTTGGTTGGTTGGCTGACGTTTTTAGGCGAGAACCAGTCGATTCGATCGATCGACGCGGACTCGCGACGGGAGAAAGACGCGGTTCGTTTTCACGTGACCAGTGCAATGTTAGTCAGCATTCCCAGTGAACGAATCACTCCAGTGTTATCGCAAGAGAGAAAAAGCAATTATGATGTCGGAGAGAATGATATTCCGAGGTATGCTCAAATGAGAAGAGGTTTTGCTACCCGGGAGTAAATATTGAGTTGTCGCAAGCGTATTATTAGGCTCTGGCATGACTATGGAATGATCATCAGGGGTTCAGTGATGAGCCCATGATCAAACAGAACGGGTGCTCAGATGTACCGGGAATGAATGTGCAGAAAATCTCCTATCAAGCAAAACAGTCGTCTTTGTCGCCACTAAGAGGCAAAATGGTCCTTTTGGATGTATCTTCCCATCCAAGCTTACACGTACACATTAATCCTCTCAAACATTGTCTTTGAGTATTCCATCATGCTAACCGGATCAAACAACCTGCTCTCCGCCTTCTCCACTAGTGATAGCTGGGGCTCTATGATGCCCTCTCCGATGGGGGAGAAAAAATACGGGATAGAATAGCGAGCCCGTCCTGGATTCCGGACCACGACTTCATGGAGGGCAGACGGGTAGATGCCTCGATGGAAAGCTCCGTTAGAAACGATTACTTCGACCAGCAGGGAAGTGCACTCACCGTTTGAAACACGCTCAAACATGTCGCCAATGTTCATATACAAAACACCCTCTTTGGGGATAGCGTCGCGAAATGTCTCGGACTGGCGATCGTAATACTTCAAGCCTCCGTTTGCGTCTTGGAAGAGAATGGTGAATGAGCTTTGGCACATCAGTGAACCGAGATCTGAAAAACCTGCTCAACTATACCTCCAATCTCTATGGGCACCGATGCGAGCTGAATACTTGTCGGCGGCAGTCGCCTCGTCCATGGGAGGATAATGCAGCAGGCGAAGTTGATGATCATGGCCAGGGTGAAGAGCTCGCACGGTCTTGGCTTCATCTTCTGTCAAATCAAGGCTCATGATTAAAGCGTCTAGGATAGCAAGCGATGTCTTGTTTAATTCCCAGTAAAACTTGATCAAGAAGTCGCGGAAGCCGGGGTAAACTTGTTCAGGCGGCCAGATGTTGGGCTCTCGCTTGTTCTCTTCGCTGCCCATCTCGAAGCTTTCCTACTCAAGAGTTAATGAAGCCTTGCTGTTCAGAAAAAAGAGGCGCGTGCCTTGAAATCTGTAGTTTTGGAGTACAGCTCCCTCTTCGCCTCATCTTTCGTTTCCTTTGCTGTTTTCGCTGCTACGTACTCTCTACCTGGTCCAGAGTATCCGCGGTGTGGAACCGGAGCGTCCGGGTGTGGGGCCTTCATCTTGTCTTGGTAAGGCAGGTCGAAGAATTTCTTGGATGTGGCGAATGCCTCGGTAAGGACATCTGGTGGCACGCCATGGCCTGTGATGCCTACAAAGCCATTGATCTTTAGCTTCTGATAGAGCTCATCAGCGGATTGGCGGCGCGAAGCAAAATCTCCCTTGGAGGTGAAGGCCGAGAGATCGACGATGAGAGGTTCGTTCAGACTGTCGCTATCAGCTCGATCGGCGATGTTATGAGAAGTCATCTTCATGTCGCTGACGTGTTTGAGTTTGGCCAGAACGTGGCGGCTGTTTTATAGCATTTGAATGGTGGAAGATTACTAAACGTCTAAGGCTGTGTTGCGTGTCTGTCTCAGAGCGGCATATCGCAGTGCGGAGTAACCAGTTCACCTGGTTCGCAGCCACCACACTGCTCAAAGAAGAGATCTGTTTACTAATTAGCCCTTCTCTGATGCACATGGCCGTGTCGCACTACTCATGGCTGTATTTGACTTTGATTCCCCTCATGCCACTGATTGGTAGATGATGTGAATTATAGACGACAGCACACCGTGCGGCATATGCACGCACAAGCGAGGAGGTTTTGGGGCATTCAAGATTAGCTGGAAGCCGCAGCTCATCTTGAATGACCCTAATGACAGTATTCAGTTCTCAAAGATCCCAAAATTGAAACTTGCACTCCATTCACTTTAAACCCATCCCTAATTATGCCTCGGAGCCTCCAACTTTCACAGAATGGTGAAAAGGAAAACCTCTTCCCCTATCTCTTTTTCTAATCCAGTTGATACCCTGATATAATCCAAGAACTAGTATGGTCATAGGGATTGCAATTGTAAAATATATCCAAAACTTCTCCTCACCAGGTGCATAGCCATCCGACATGCTGAATAGAGTGGCAACGTACGCCAAGGGTACAAACACTAGCCCTAATATTGTGATATTTCTCGCTCTATCAGCTGCTTGGAGGGAGACTTGTTGTTCTCTGAACGCCTGTCGATTGCCTGCTATGCCAGTCAGAGCTGAAATCGAGGAGTTAAATTTCCCGACCCAGGTTCGGGCATGGTCGAACTGATAGTGCAGCATCTGAAAGTCAGCCCCGACATCTTGCCATGAGGTTATCTGGCGGGGGTCGGGGCGTTCAAGGGGCAGCCGCAACTGAAAGAGTATGTGTTCCAGATCTAGACAATATTGATGAAGTCGCTTCTCCAGAGTTTGGCAATCGCTCCAATTTGCCTCAACTGCTGCTAGGCCGAGTTCCTTAAAGTCAGAATGCCTTCGCATTGGTTGTTGTGACTGCATAATAATTCGGCGCAACTGATCGAGATGCCTGATGTAGTAGCTGGCAATAATTTTCTGCGTGAACAGGGCGACAATATCTGGAGAGTCCCAAGTCAACCCAGGGAGTGTAGAATGGTTTGTGAGATAAAAGCACAAGTCATCCGCCATGCTAGTTCTCGACGGACCCTGTTTTGCCTTGGATTTGATGTCTGTCGGGAGAAAATCGATATATCCTCCACCAATGGGTTTCAGGGAGACTGGGAGAACCTGACCTTCGGTCGGGCCCTCATCCTTTATCATGACATTCTGTAAGGGTGGGTCGCAAATGACTATGCCTAGGTAGTTGCGAGGTAAGTATAAACCTGACAAGGATGGAGTGATAGAAGAGTTAAGTACTCACAGGTCCAACCGTCCTTTCTTATTTCGTTCCAAATGAAGCATTTGCGGTTTACCACGGCGACAGTGTCAAACTTACCGTTGATCCTGGTGGCACTCACACCCCTTCCCGTATCTGAACACCCAAGTCCAAAGTAACCTATCAGCCCACTAGGTAGGGCGAATAAGCCACGATAGGGCAAAGAGAGATATGACTGTGTTGAGAGGCTGGTCGCTAGCGCGCTGTATGACCCATCATTGGTAGATGCGCAATTCGCCGTTCGTTCATAGTTCGTGAATAGCGACGGGTCCATGCGGAAATGGTTCCCAAGAACGGTGGCGACATCTCTGTTCATGCCCTCGAAAATGTATGCTGCTCTCCGTGGCTTGGCATCTGCCATCTCATGTACCAAACGCTTGGCCAGAGAATCTGGTCCCGAAACGGGCGACAGAAGGGTCTCATCACTTTGGTCGCTCCTAAATTCGATAGTACGGATGCTGACTTGACGGTTTTCCCAGGATATGCCGTGCTTGGGATGCCTGGTATCGGGTTGACTTAGACGTGGGTCAGATGCCCACAGTCCATTGATTTGATCTTGATAAGGGCCATCCCATACTATCCAGGACGGGTCCTGTGGTGACATACCCAAGTATCCGAGGGTGGTGGTTGAACTTTTGAGCCGACAACTCTTCTAAGCGGAATGCCGTTATTTCAACCCTCAACTCGATTGAGGCGCGTGGAATTTGGACCACAAGAGATATTCAGGCAGCAGTATGCCACAAGGCATATTTTTTGGGTGGTATTTGTTAAAAAACAGCGCCACTCTCCGCGTCCTTTTCATATGCATCAAATCAACCAATAAATAGAATGGGATGAAACATAGCGTATTCTCTCGTCTCACGAGAACAGAGACAACAGAGGCAGCCCAATCGCCTTCACGCGACCACATCTGGTGACCCCCTCACCGAGGGCGCCTTGCATTAGCTGAATGCACATTTTCTTAGCTTTGGAGTACTGGGCTTCAGAATTTACATTTCTCGGTATAACCACCCGATTTTCAATATTCTCGGCACTCTATTAGAAGAAAGTGTCATGGGCACAAGACGGAGATACGGGCCTAAGGGGCTTACTTCGGCAGATTGAAGCTATCACAAGGCCGAGCTATCTAGCTGTCAGCAAGTCAGCAGCGGGGTATCAATTAGGCCGCCCCGGCTGGGCCGGCTCGGCAGTTATCTTCAAAGAAGGCTATAAAAAGGCTGTATTGAACTAGAAGAAGAAGAGGTCAAGAATCAATAAGGTCATCTACTGGATATCAGCTACCTAGCTGCTAGTTGTGCTCTGCCTTTGTCACTCTTCTATTGTGCTCTCTTTCCGTCTCTGACAGAAAGCTTGTACAGTTAACAGCTTCAGTTAGTTGCACCAGGCAATGGGCGTCGTCTGGTTTTGGGTGTTGAGCCCCACCAGCAACTACTTGCTTGGCGGTCGCAGTCAGGTGGGTAACCATGTGTCCCCAGCCTGCCAATTATTGGGGCCTGTAATGCTCAAAGACGGAGTTTCCGTTAGCAAACTAGGAAAGAGGCATGTTTCTAGATGAGGCTGGTTTTGTGTAAGTTGTCGTTTGAGAATCACTAGAGAAACCCCACATGACACAAATGAGGGAAATAAAGGCTGTCACCGGAATCCTCGTCAAGCCTTGGAAGCTGTCAGTCAATATGGATGTCATCTTCCTCCTTTCAGATTAAACTAGGTTGATCACTTAGTGGACCTCGAAGGTAGCGTTTCGTTGTTCACAAGATTACACGGGTTCCAAATGCGCGATATGGCGTCGTAGCGACGGGCATGAGAAATCCAGCCAGAAGTAGAAACTGACTCGTTTTGGAGCCACCGCTCTCTGGAAAGATCAAATCTATATAGAGCTTCTGAGACTTTGAAGGATAAGGTTGTTTGTACATAGGCTGGAGTTCCCCGACGCAAAAAAGCGGCCGTGCTCGCCGACATCAGAGGGCCTTAGATATGGTCTGGTCGTCGGCACTCGCCCACTGATGCACTATTTACTTAGAACCTGGATTCTCATTCCTCATTCCCAAACGCAACTGCATTCTCAAATGCCCAGTCCCGAATGGTGTCGAAATTTCTGCACGTATGCAGGGTGCTGAAATCAGGCCAGTGGCCCTCAAACCCTTCGTAGTGCTTGAACGTGAACACCCCGATATCGCTTTGACACATCAAACTCGTCCTTATAATCTCAATGCAGTGGTCTAGAAATCATGTCAGTTAAGCAAGGCAAGAGATTTATCAAGGGACTGACCTAGGTGCCCTCGCAAGTCTTCGGGCTCTACTTGGATGTCTCCACCCATATGAGAGTAGTAGTCTCTGTAGCTATCCTGCCTCAGTAGGTTCAGGCAGTGGAGCTGGTGAAAGACCTGTATGCCGGCACGATAGCCTTCTTGGCCTGTCTTAGGATTCTTGATGGCCAGAGACGAAGGATCGAGCCCAAGTCGATCAAGCTCTTCTCGAGTGATCATCTGGTCTCCCACATCGTATGTGATATGGTTCCATGCTTTGTCCACGTCCGCGCCGTACCCAACAAACTCGGATCTTTTCAAGGCTGGAGTGATGTTATATCGTATGGTCCGGTAATCTGCAACACTCTCGGCCGGAGCTGGTTTGTGTTAGAAGTGCTCGAATCGGGCGCTGGTTTGGCTTACAATAAGGAGACGGCGGCTGGGAACATTGAAGGCCTGCTGGTTGACTGATGTGCAACAAGACTGAGAATACAAAAAAGGCCAAAGAAAATGAAAGTAATATCCCGTGGTACACCCATACTAAGTGCGAGTGCGTCGAAGAATGAGATACAACAGACATGTAATATGCGCATCTTTCCAACGGTGTCAGCAGAGATTTCTTTTCAGAAATCTGCTGCTCCTCATCGTCAGGAACGGGAAGGTACTTGGACTCCATGGTAAAAACAATGCCAAGCCGCTAAAAAAGAACGAAGCGAAGGGAAACAGCCGTCAACCAGGACAGGCTCGGGGTAGAAAGAAACAATGTGTCAATGGACCACGCGAAGAAACAGTGCACAACCTCTCCTTGACAGCCGGACGAGTGTCTATGTATAAGGAACGAGCTTGACACTCCCACAACTGAACTCCTTCGGCGAAGATTGCCGACATGTGAGACATTTGCAAGGCTATTATTGGACGAAAGTGCCAAGCTTGACTCGAAAACCGCCAAGACGAGACATCAAGAGAGTCGTGTAAGTAGCAAATGTGGTCTCAAACAGGAGAACGAAACTCGTTTAGAAAAGTAGCCAATCATCCATAGCAATTCGAGCACAACAAGGCGCGTAAAACAGGGGTACCGTGTCGCGCCCAATAAAAGACTGGCGGTTTGAGATATTGTCTGGGATGGAGGCCTGTAACAAGGGCTAGCGGGAGATCTGGTAAGGAGTTGAAGCGCCTAGTGTGTCGGCGGCAGGGGTCGCGCCAAACCCCCAGCTAAACGTCGTGAAACAGGCGAAACTTCAATAGACGTAATATCCACCAATTGGATCGTCGCAAAAAGTCTCTTCAGCTAACTAGTTTTGCGCCTGTCTTGTACGCGCCCACATCGCAGATCGGCGCCTATCCCGCACTCAGATTCTCCAAGTTTTACCAGATGGCTGGTCGGGCCCGCCGCTTATTCCCCGACATCTGGAAAAAGCTTAGCATGCCCATCGCGAGTTTGGCGAGCGTGTCAAAGCGTCTCCGTTTTTCACAGAGGTCGGATATTCGGCCTCGATCGAGGTCACTCTGTCGGGCCTCAGATCCCTAAACCGGAATTCAGGCCTCCAGGGGGACGGCTACTCGGCACCACAAGGAGGGAATTTTTGTCTTTGTTGTGTCATCTGGACTTCAGGGTGAAGTCTCAGCAATTCTATTTTGAGATGCAGCTGAGTTGTGTAGAGAAAGGAGTCAAGGTGACTGCAAGGTGAAGATTTTGACTCGCAATGGTATAAGAGACTGTCCAGCCTTCTGCCAACATACATCCTCATCAATCAGATCATTCTTCCATTCTCAGACTCTACAGATTCACTTGAGGTGAACTTTCTCAACTCTCTTATTCCCTATTTCCAATTTCAGGCTCAGCCTATCTCTCAACTTCAAGCCTTTTGACTGCCGGCCAGTCTTCGCATTTCTCTCTTCTTCTCACCCTCCTTTTACTTTTTATTACTCTACCACCTCAAAACCCTCACACTTCAACATGCATTTCTCCAACGTTGTCGTCAGCCTCCTGACTGCCCAGGCCTTGTCCAGGGATGCCACAACTGGAACCTCCTTTGGAAAATACGCGGTATGCTTGATTCCAAAGTCTTACTCACGACTCTTCTCTAACATACTTCGCAGGCATTGATGGCTGGTGCCGCCCTGCCAGCTTCCGCTCTGCCAGTCTTTGGTAGCCTCGAGGCACGAGCTGTAAGTGGAGCTAATCTCATCAACGGTTCATCACTAACGACGGACATGCAGCCCCACCACCAGGGAAACCAAGGAGGCAACCATGGAGGCAACCAAGGAGGCAACCAAGGAGGTAACCAGGGGGCCCAGAACGCCAATGGCAACCAGAACAACAACAACAACGCGGGCCAAGACGCCAACGCTGACGCTGCCGCCGGTGCTGGATGCAACGCCAAGAGAGAC
>JAADYS010001795.1:0-44194 GCA_012931995.1 Fusarium albosuccineum | reverse complement strand
CCCTCTTCTGCTCCCCTACCCTCCTCCCCCTGCTCTCTTTACTCATCAGCCCATATTCTGCCCATCGTCATCTTGTCCTCACCCGCCATCTCACCCATGTACTGTCCGTACTGTACTGCTGCGTACCACGCCTACCTACCCTTGCAAATCTCAGTACGGTATCTGCCGCCCAGCCGCCGGGAGTCTTCGGGTGACACATGACGACCATGCGTGGACCCTCACCCCCCTAGATGAGGCCCTGGTCCCTGGCTCTGGCTGCCCTTTGCCCTCTGTCTCCCTCGTCCCTTGGCTCCTCATCCCCTGGTCTCCTCTTCTCCGCCTCTGCCTCCTCTCGTCTAGACCTGGAATCGCCCGCTCCACTCACTGTCACCCTCTCCCGTCCACCCCCCATTAGAATCTCCCTAGTGCTTCTGCCACTTTGGTACCTAGTTGCTTGTCCTCCCCAACCTCGAGCCTTTCATTGGATACCATTCGTCCGATTCTTCATGGGGTACAAACCCCAGTCAAGAAAATAAAAATAAAAATTAAATAAAAACCAAAAGGGAAAAAAAGAAAGGCAACCAAAATCAGAAGCAAGAAAACAAGTCGCCATCGCGATACACGTATATTGCCACAACCAATAGGTCAAAAACACATGTGCATTCACCCAACTCATCCACTCCAACCGTGACATCCATTCACAACTCTTCACAATGGCTTGAACTGTTGATACCCGTAATCATGTTGGGATTTGGCTCTCGCGATACTCGACTACACTAGACAAACAGTGCATAAAAGGAATAACTGAATAAAACAAGAACCTTCAAACTGCCGCCCTGCCCAGTCCAGCCCAAACCTGATGCCATATGCCCTTTCCCTTTCCCGCCGTCTGTCAGTAGCCATTGGCTCTGCCGTTCTTGTCTTGCTGTTTTTTTGCCCAGTCGCTCCCCGACCGTCCCATAAGTTCTTTTTCGCCTCGCTTGCGCGACTCGCTTGACCTCATAGACAAGACAACCAACCAACCCCCGCTACCAGAAAAATGACAAAGCAAATGCTGTCGTTGCTCACAGCTCTCTACAAGCCAGCAACGACTTCAACATGGTAGTAAAAGACTGCATCCAAATCAAATGTAAAAAGACGTCAGAAAAGCATGAGCACGAATGGAAATAGAACCGTTGGGTGCCGTGAGGCTATCCGTCTTTCCTGAAAACACAAAATGACCGACCGATTAAAAAGAATGCAGCAGCTTCGCAGCTGCTGCTTTTTCGAGCAAAACTCTCCAACCACCGAGAAACGAAGAAACCCTGGAGGACAAAAGCAATCGTAAATCAAAATCCAGACAGAGGCAACCAGCAAAACCATGAGAATCGATGAAAAGGGGGTTGTTTGTTGCCAAACTCGCGTCTTTCTCTAGACCTTGACCTCTTTGTCCTGTATTGCCCTCGCGTGTCCCCTCCGTTTTTGTTTTTCTCTTTTTGGTCACGCTCCTGTCGCTTCCCGTCGATAGAGAAACCTAGGCGTGCAATGAATTTGCAAGGGTATAAAAAGAAACAATCGTCATCAACTCGTCGGCAGCCATCCAGCGGTAACCGAGGGACTCGTCGCTGGGCGTCGTCAAACGGCCTCGACCCGCCCCTGTTGACCTGTCCGGCAGCGTCAACTCATTTTCGATCATCCCGTTAACGGCTGGCGTCGCGTCGTCCTCCACCTGGCTGTCCCGGCGCGGGCCGGTTCAGCCTGTCGATCATGGTCTTGTCAATGTCGTTCTTCTCTACAAGATTGCTGAGGCTCATGACCGACTGATTCCCCCCCTGCGCTTGCTGCTGTCCTTGCCTCGCCGGGGTCGATGCACCACTGGACCCATTCTGGCCGGTGGGAGATCGGCCGCCGGGTGCAGAGGCTGCATAGCTTCCAGTCGTCGCAGGCTGCGGCAGCGTGCCGCTCGTCGGGTTGCGTGGGCTTTGTCTCGCACCTGGGTACGGCGGATATCCAATCCCGCCCGGGCTACTGTGATTCGAAAACTCAGCCGGGGACCGCCGTCGCGGATCCTCATCCATGGCGCTTCGTGGCGGAGGCAGTCTATAGCCTTCGTCCTGCTCCTCCGAGGTCCTGCGGCGACGTCGGCCCGCAACTTGACTTCCATCATCGGTTCTTGCGTCCCCATAAGATGAGAAGGATTCCGTCGGTGACTGAACAGGCGGATAGTAGTTTCCTGGAGGCGGGGGAGCACCCGTGTGCTGGTAAACAGCAGGAGGCGGCGGTGGTGGGACGGTGCCTGGCGCCAGGGGCTGGCCGTATGCGCCAAACAGCTGAGTACCCGGTGGTACACCTCCGGGGACTGCAGAAACCGGGATGAATGCTGTCGAGCTCGACGAAGATACCGGCTGGAAGATGCACTCTTGATTCATGCGAGCGCAGTTCTGGCACTTGCCGCCAGGAGCGCTTTGATAGCCGCTACATCGAATCTATACGACAGTCAGCAATGCTCGCCAACAATAGCATACGCGTCAAGTCATCTCTCGAGGACAAACCTTTCTTTTACGGCAATATCGACACGCAATGGAGGTGCGCTGCCGAGGAGCTGCCTGGGTCAATTGAGGAGCACTGCCTGGTCCCACCGGCGGATACTCATACACACCGCTGGCGAGGTGACGATAGTTTTGATGGCCGTTCGGTGGTGGAGGCCCGGGAGGTGGCGGCTGTCCTCGATAGTAGCCGTAGTAGGGGTCTGACCCGTAAGGCTCCTGCCCATACGGTGGGCGACGGTCATCATAGTAACCCCCTCGCTGGTCTGGAGGCGGAGGAGGATAGGCGGAAGACCGGGGATCAGATTGCGGCTGCAGAGGCGGTAGATACGGGGCCTGCTGCGCTGGAGGTTGCTGCTGACCGGGAGGCGGGTAGCCGTTGACAGCATTGGGGGATGCATATCGCGGGTCAGTTGGATAGCCGCGCCCATGAGCTGCGGGGGGCGGTCCGTAACCGCGAGAGTCATGGATGGACGGAAGAGTAACTGAAGTGGCCATGCTGCCTGGAGGAGCGTCGACTGGCCGCTGAGCGGTGTCCGGAGGTGGGGGATAATGCGACTGGGTTCGAGAAGGATTCTCGTCTGGGCGACTCTGCTGGGGATACTCTTTTCGGTAGCTGTCGTCGGCCATGCTATGTTGAGGCGCAAGGGGCCGCTGACGGGCGAGTGCGGTTGGTTGCAGGAAAACCAGATGCGTGCAGTTGAAAGTGGTCAGTGATCAGGCTGCGATGAAGCATTTGGCAGCGGAGGTTAGCCCGGGAGGGAACAGTAATTGTCCGTCGTCGTCGTCGACGTCCTCTTGCCAGTGTCGTCGGAGTGGCCGAGGCTACGAGTCAAGAATGAATGTCTCGGCGGGAGATGACAGCGGATTCCTGAAGTCGAGGGACCGCAATGCCTGAAGGTTGTTTTCCGAGAGGCGGAAGGTGAGTTGTCTCTGACACGAGCGGGAAGAGTGCAGCGGGACAGGCCGACAATTAATAGCGAGGGAGGGATGGAAAGAACCTCCGATCTGATCCACGCCGTGGGAGGAACCAGGAACCACCAACCGTAAATGGGGCCTGGGGATTTTGGGGATTGTGGATTGAGGACTGGGACTGGGGGTGAGAGGAGGGGCTCTTGGGGGTGCGGAAATAGTCAGGTGAGATAGAGCAGCTATCCCGCAAGGAGCGAGCCGAGCCGGCTTAAATAACAGGGCAGGAAAAAGAGAGTTGCCTTGACGTCCTGCGAGATGAGAGGTTAGAAGGGAAAAAGACACACTGCCTCTGTCGCCAGGTTGTAAAAGGGAAAGAAGAGGGTTAAGAGAGAGGGCGAGGTGCGTTGGAAACAAGAGGTAAGAGAGAGTGTGTGTGTGCGTGTGAGCGAAAGAGTGTGTGTGTAAGGTAAGGTACACTACCTACCTAATGACTATGCAGCGACAGAGGGAGAGTGGAGAGGGAAGGGGAGGGGTGCGAGTCTAGCAGAGGGATGTGCGAGACGAGGTGCAGAAGGATGGAAGTTTAGAGTGGGCAAGTGGCGGAGACGAAGGCGGGAATGTAATGGGACGGATGGCCCGGTGTCGTGCCGTTCCCAGGGAGCCGGCCCCAGCTAGCACCGAGAAACCCAGCTCCTAGCACCTGGCTGGTAGCGCGCCGCCGAAGGGGGGCCTGCCGGGCCCTGTATTCTAGGGAGGGGGAGAAGAAGGCAAAGGAAGCAAAGAACCAGGACCAGGGCGCCCTCTGGCGTCAAAGTCAAGGGCCAAAAGACGGGACGGGAGATGAAGCGACCGACTGGGGGCCAGCACGTACCAGGTAGCAGTAATAGCAGTCAATGGGTAGCGGTAGTCGCAGTCGTCGACGTAAAACTTAGAGGCCTTAAGTGCCCGAGTAAGGCTGCTGGGAGTCAACACCTTGGAGCGGACCGTAAGCGATTGGGCTTGGACGATTCGAGTGAACCGGGTTGCTGATTCAGGCGGATGATGCGACGGGAGAGAGCCCTGATCGAGAAGCCCTGACGCCAACAAAGAACAAGAAGGAGGCTTCTCGTGGGGAGCTGGGGATGTTGACGGCGTGCAAGGCTGTCGCCTCTAGGGTCTAGACGTGCCGTCCGTCCTGTCGGGCTCTACGTCCAACGCTGAGCCTCCTCGTCCCTCTAGCCTCTGAAAGGCGGAGACGACGCCAGAAGATCGGATAGGCGTCCACGTAGGCGTATGCGCAAGATGAACCGAAAGGTTGACTACGCGAAGCCAAGCGAGAGGGTAAAAAAAAAACTGTCTACACAAAAACAGTGTTAGACTTTTCTGCTAGCTGGAATGTCCACCGACCACAACTCAACGGGGACGGCGCCTCCCTCCCTCGCGTGTCTTTTCTGGTGTCTTGACTGTGTCTGTGTCTGTGTCTGTGCCTGTGTCTTGACTGTCGCTCGGATCTGCCTGAGCGTCTGTCGTCTTGTTGCTCTTGTGTCTTGCTTGCGCCCGGGCCTAGCCACCCGTTGTTGTCTAAGGGGGAACCTCTGCTCCAAGACGTCTGTTTGAGCGGCTCGGAGTCCTCGTCGGTTCTTGTGCTTGTTGGCTGCTGGCTCATCCAAGTCACTTCACTCAAAGCTTCTCACGCCGCACACCGCAACCCAACCCAACGAGCCGGGGTCGGGAGGCGCCCGCTTCCCACGTAGCCGGTTTGCGATTCGGGGCGAGGCAAAAATAGAGCCAAGTAAAATGCGTGACGAAGGCAGAGAGCTTGACATAAGGCTTAAGATCCAGGTCCGCCAGCCAGACAGAAAACAAAACACAAGTCTGGCAGGACAAGTGCGGCAAGGCAAGGTTTAATTCCCGTAGCCGTGGAGGTCAAAGTGGCATAAGGTTCGCTCGCCTCTCGCCGCTCGCCGGCCGCCGGCTTGGTCAGCAACAGCCATGCCTACAATGGCTGACAAGACAAAGTGATGGCCTCTCGACACGGAACACGAAGCGAAGACCAAGCAAAGGGAGGGAGAGGAATTCGGGATTGGGTCGGAAGGAAGCACGGCAATGACATACCTAGAATTGACAGATGGAGAGTAAGAGTGAGAGTGAGAGCAGTGAGAGAGATGGAAGCGGCCTTCAAAAGAAGGAGGGGAAGTGAGATGTGAGGAAGAGCGCGTGGCAGAGAGGGGAGGATAAAAATGGGCAAAAAAAGACGACAGAGTGCGAACGAGGAGGAGGGGAGGGGCGTGTGAGTGTGTGTGAGAGTGCAACTGTTTGAGTTGATGTTGGTTGTGGTGGAGGAGGGTTTGGCGTGTCCGTCCCAGCGGTATGGGAGAGGATGTCAAGGTCAGGCCAGGCCAGGGCCAGGGCCGGGGGGCATAGTCCAGCAGCCTGGTGCTGGCGGGTGCAGGCGCAGGGCAAAGCAAGCAGAGCAGAGCAAAGCAAAGCCAGAGGGCCAGGTGCCGGGTGCAAGCCGGGTGTGTGTGACTGGCCTGGGGCGTGGATTTAGCCCTGCCGATGATGATGATGTGTGCGTGCTGCGGGTGCTGGTGTTGGTTTGCTCTGAATGGGATGCTCTCGGCTGTGGCAGATTTTAGCGGTACCTTACAGCAGTCGAGGGCGGAGGCGGCGGCGGCGACACGGGCGATGGTGGAGCCGAGCCGATCAATCCAAGGGAGACGCCGAGCAAACGCAGCTAGAGTGAATCGTTTACCTATTCTACTCCGTACCGGTCGGTGCGGTGCGGTGCGTCAGGGCTTCGCTTCAGACCTGTGAGGCTTCCAGAGGGCGTCCCTGGCGAGGGAGACGTGCAGCTGCAGCTGCTGCAGCAGAGCCTTTTTCTTAAACCACGCGCCGGGTCCGCTAGCCAAGGACAAGTCCAGTGGATGAGGAGCACAAAGGGTGGAGGGGTTCAGCCGAGTACAGTGCGTGCGCTGCGCTGCGCTGTTGCGTGCGTGCGTGCGAGCGTGTGTGCGGGCGAGCGAACGAGCAGCTCGAGTGGGCCTTGTCCAACAGAACGAGACAAACAAGACTTGCGTGTGCCTGCGTGTGATGGGAAAGCTCGTGAACGCCAACCCGATCCAGAGTCAAGATACAGCGCGGGAAAGGCTGAACAGCTGGGATGTCCGGGTGGGCAGTGTAGCCTGGAAGTGCCCGAACCTATCATACACGAGATGTGCTCTGAGCTCAGCTCAGGCTTATGACCGACTACCTTGCCTACCTGCTTGGACTCCGGCTTGGACTCGGCTTGGATCGGGACGAGTCCAGGCCGGAGGTCGTGTTCGACTCTGAAAGGGCTCGTGAGGCAGACGAGATGCAGCATTCACGCAGCGTCAATCGAAGCTTGGCCTGGCTTGTCACAAACAAAAGACAGCCTCCTCTCGGTTTGCAACTCGAGATTTGCCCAATCAAGACCCTGTCAAATGCTGCTAGGGGCAGGGACAGAAGAGCACCTCAGATGCTGCCGGGACGTTGCACCGCGGGCGGACGGTGCTTGGGGTTTCTAGAGCCCTGAGCCTTGGGCCGCTGCGTGGTCTGGGGTCCCGCGCTTGTTCCCGACGGCGGGTTGCAGAGGCGGCCGCAGGATGCACCACCAGTGTGTGCGAGGCGTGTGGGCAGAGCGAATGGGCGTGTCACTCGAGCTTTGCCCAAGCTCTGTGTGAGTGGGCAGGGGATGCCTCTGAGCCGGTAGTGGGCGGACTGGTGCATAGATAGCAGGTGTGGTTGTATCCAGCCACGATGGGGCATACGCGTGGTGGAAAACCCAAGACTGGCGAGCCCTCGAGCCGCCTGGTGCAAAATACTGCAGCGCATCACCCAGGTCGACAGAAAGATCGGCCTAGACTCTGGTCACGGCCCCTTACAAGATAGGCCATCGTTTTATGTCCAGGGCTGCTCATGCACCATCTTTTTCTGCAGCCTGCCTGCGTCGCCGCCCCTACCTCGTCGAAGTCATCCTTGGTGGACCTCGGCGCGCCGGACCTGGGCCTTGGACACACGACGGTGGTGGAATTGGCCGACGCAATCAGTTAGCTCCCTCTTCCTCTGCAACGCCCTTGCTGTCATTCATGCGACTTGTTCTCGACCGCCGCTTCGTCTGTCCGCCTGGCTGTCGTGTCAGTTGCTACACGCACACACAAGTCTCGTCTCTTGCTGCCCTGTTCTCTGTTCTTTGTCCTTTCACCTCCTCTCCGCCGTGCGAGAAGCTGTTCGTCGCAACAGGCCTGGCTGATCATCGAAGTCGGTATGCGAGAAGCCGCTCCCGAATGCTCAGCAGTAGGTGATGTAACGGCGGCGAGACTGGCCCCAGCTCTCCCCTCCTGCGCTCCGCCTCCAATGACTCGACTCGAACTCAGCATCGACGGCATCTGGTTCCCTCTTCAGCTACACCGATAGAAGGGCCATGGCCCCGTCACAGCGTAGACGGCAGATTCGAACACCGACCAACTCGGCCACGCCTGCGGGTTTCGGTTGCAGCTACTGTACAGCTGCATGACATGCCCACGGCTCGTACGCGAATTGATCCGATAGTCTTCCGCCCTGCGCTGCGTCATGATCCAAACCAACAAGCCAGCCGGGGTCAAAGGCGATAGCATTGCTCCCTCCCGCCCAGCTCCTGAAACCGAACCGCACAGGCACATGATAGGGAAATGAATTCTGGTATCCCCCGGGCGAGATTGCTGTGCTGACCAGGGAAGGCCGCCAAATTAGAGCCAGCTCCGAGGCGGTTTCAAGTGCACAAGATGGCAGACGCACGCTGGGCTCCTTGGAACAGGCGACGTTGCTTTTTTATCATGTTGAGATGCAGGTCTAAGGTAAGTCAGGTGGCCCTTGATTAAGGGGGCCAAGGTCAGAGGCAGCACCGTTTCGTGTTAAGATCGATCTTTCCGAAAACACGATTAGGTTCAGAGGGTCCCTCCCCTTTGTGTCTGAGTACGCCTTGATGAAGTTGGCAGTCTCCAAACACTGCTTGCCTACAGCGAGCTAAGAGCGTAGCAGCTTCAATTCCAGCAAGCTACTCGAGTTCTGGTACGGAACAGCCACCAGGAGCGCTTTTACGCAAAAAAGCACAAATGCTCGGTATTGCTTTTGCCATGTAAGGGATTTGGGCTCGGATTCATCCTCTCCAACCTCAAAAACGTACAGTAGACTGCAGACGGGTAAAGGGTGTGATGATGCATGACGGCATGCCGGGAGGGCGGGAGCAGGGTTCATTGGCCCTGGCCTCTTCCTCGTCCGTACTGTGCTTGTGCTGTACGTCGCGCCTGGGCTGGGCTGCCCTGGGCCACCTGGGACGGTCCGGTCTGCGCTGGGACCCAGTGAACCTCTCATCCCATCCCCATCCATTCTAGCCCCAGGGTCTGTCCGACCTTCAGAGTTCAGACATGGAAACCACGGTAGCCACAAAGCACGGGACCCATAAGACGTTTCTTATGCTTAGGTCTAAACAAAATTATGACAATTCAGGCATAATTAACACTATAACAAGGCAAGGTCCATGTAGTACTACGACAAGTCTTCAACTCCTATTCTGGCAATATCTACGTAGGGAATATAGCTATCCATCTGTTCCCGTGCTTTTTGTCCTCCGGGAGCCACTGCCGCCGCCCTGCGACAGAGCCGTAGGATCCGCTAGGCGACAGTTCTGTCGGGGGCTCTCCTAGCACGCGGGGGTGGTACATAGCCGTTACTTTGAGATCTCGCTTGAGCCCCTGCAGAAACATACCTTTCAGGGGCCTTGCCTCGCTCTTTGAGACCTGACGTGGTACTCCCCAAGTACAGCTCCAACCGGTCATCTTCAAAGCACCTAACCCAACGGGACCCCGCGGCCGAGTGACGTGCCGCTCTCGTACAGTAGCGCCCGGCGGCAACGAGGTCGTGACAGACCTTGATTCCGTCGAGTATTTTAAGATGAACGTGTTTAGACGTTGGAGCAACGCTGTGTCTTCATGTTCCTGCTTGGGCATTTGGGCGAGTAGAGCTGGTAACGTACACCATTCACAAGTGCATGGACGGGCCAGAGAGAAAATGGCAGATCGGGCGGGGAGTTTGTTTCGTTTGCTCACCGCTTAAACCTGGACATGACATTGCAAACGCTCACAATGGCCGAACATGGCTTAGGATGCGAGCGAGAAGGGACGTGATGGCATATGGTAGAATGTGACAAGCTGGACGGCAAATAGCCTGCTTCGTGATGATTCCTCGTTGTGTTTTTATCACATTATGGGTGCAGGCAAGAAAGACGATGCCGTCGTTGCGAGGATGTTCCTCAGTCGCCATCACCATAATGATCAATCTCATCACCCCTTACAAATCTGTTGGTTGTCGCTCATCTCCGTCACTACTGCATGGCGCCCTGCGTCCTTGACAGCCGGTGGCGCCAGCCAAGATCAATAAAAATCTTGCACAAATAGCCGTCCGTGACAGTAGTGAAGTGATGAAGTCGGTGGGAAACCCCCATATGTTGTTCCCTCTCAAGTCCATCGGCATAGCAAGACGGGCTGAGCAACACGACGCCATCCAGCCGAGCATCGCAGCTCTGTTTGTAAGTTGAGGTCACCTGCCCACTGGGCTGGGAACTGCATCCATGCATCTACTCACGCCACACTTCAGAGTCCCCTCCCACTCTCGACCCCATGACGCTTGAATGTGGGAGTCTGCTTTGCTGACGCTCGTCCCCGGCTGGTTTGCCTGCTTAGACAGCATCTCCCCGTTGGGATCCGCGGTGGGTCGGAAATTCTGACAGGTCACGCATCCCTTGCGGCTAGCTGCTGAGCGCGGGCATCGTGGGTTTCGAGTTCTCCTGCGTCTCATCCCCTTGCCTGAGTCCGTGCCAGTACCACCGAGGTGTTGTGAGCTGCTGTCTGTTCTTCGTTGGCCCTCCAAAAATCGCTCGCGGCGGATGATGATCCCAGTCAAAGGCTGAGCGCAAGTGCAAGATCGTAAAAAATCCTCGAGAACAGAGCAAGTATTCCGTACCAAACTGGCTTCTGCGTGAGGGAGGGTCGTCATAGTGCACATCGTTCAGGAACTGATAGGTTGACATACGCGGCTCGACGCCAGAACCCGACACGTAGTGACGCTTCTCTGAGCCGGCACGGTCGCACAATAAGTCATGTTTGCTCGCTAACAGATTGCCTCCTGGCACCGCCATGGCCCGAGTGAGCGCTGCGCAGGCAAACCGGAGCAACTACCCTGCATCACACCCGAGCCTGAAGGGTGGGAATCCTTCGTATTGTCCACCACGCTTGGTTGCTATCGCGGCTGACAAGTTGCCAGACGGCAGGGTACTTTTCTCGAATCGATACTAATATTGCCGACATCTGATCGCGAGAATCACTAGATGGATGGGTAGAAGCAACTCAGAAGAGAAGGGCTTAGAAAGGGGACCGTGTTAGTGGAAGCTTTGAGAGAATACGTTCACCGCTCATGGCGTAATGGGAATCTGCATGTTACCTCCTCCACTTGCAGACTCGTGGCTCTCAGAGGCGTTCCGTCATTGCATGCGGCCAGAGAATGCGAATGCTTGATCGGGCGACAATGGACGCCAATTGCGACAAGCGCATGTCGATACCCGTTTTAACCCCCACAGGGCCCGTCCTCTGGGTGGCATCTCATGCACTGCGGTTCAATCCGCAACTTTCGAGATAGCGTCGGACTCGACCACCAAACTCGCTGGCGAAACCCCGTCCCCCTCCCCGCCACGCACGAGGTATCGACCCGCGTACGTACCGTCCGTCCATCCTTGCCCCATCGAACATGTGCCCTTGATGGGTTTTCTCCCTGGCTTCTTTGGTTGGCGCCCCTCCTAGACAGGGACCAGGTGACGAGCACCCACACGACTCATGCAGGTCGGCTCAGCTCCATGCTCACCCATCGAGTCTTAGCTAGCCCTGGCTTGAAATAGGCGACCAGTCACCGACGTGGGAGCACACAGTATGCGTTCGGATTAACCCAACAGAACGGGTGCCCTGCGCTTTAGATCGGGCTATTTTCTTCTCTCGGGCCCATGGCACGCTCGTGGAGGTTGAGCTATCATGGGAGTGTCCGATGACCTATCCACCTTGCTTTGCCCCTCGTCGCCTTCCATGACGATGCAACCATCCACACAGCCTGAGATGCCTCGCCATAGAAACACCGAGGGATAATGCCTGTGCTGCTGATTGGATTGTTGGTTTGCATCCGTTTGACCCTGCAATCCGTACGGTCAGGGCGGTGCGGAGAAGATCTCCTTGCATGCTCGGACAGGTGCTCCGCAGGCGCTTCGAGTTCGATCGCCTGGCTGAGTCGGGTCGGCGCTGAGGCCTTTCCACTGCGGGACGCCGTTGAGATTTGAATCAAAGTTGTTTGCTGATCGGCAGGAGTCCCGAGGCTGACGTCAAAAAGACGCCGGCCGCAAACACCAACAATCCATAGCTGCGGTTTAACACCTAATTGTTGTTTGTTATGTATAGACCAAGCATCAGCCTCCGCAGACAACAGACGTCGTCCATTGGCGACCATCGCGTCATCATCAGGACATGACAGCTTGTTGGCATTGAAGGTTTCCGATTACGGAGCTGACCGAACCGACACCAAACGCCGTGATGGCCAAGAGCCAGAAGTGGATCGACATGTCGATTTTCTCACGACAGGCCCGGGGTTGGTCACAGTCATTGGCTCAATGTACCAAATCGCTGGATGCGGATCGTTGTGTGTCCCAGAACCCGTTGTGTGTCACGAACCCTCTTGTGGAGCGGGCTCCGGTTCTCTGGAAACCGAAAAAAGAACTTGGCCGCTATCAACGACCGCCCTTGTTCGAGTGACTTCCTGTCACCAATCACGTAGCAGGTTTGCTTTTTTACCCCTAGCCACATCCAAGGCACGGGAGCGGCGGCCCTTGGGGCTTCTTTAGCTTTGAGCAATCAGAGCTGATTGTGAGGGGGGTGTCTTGGGTCTGGCGGAGCCCAGGCCACTCCACAACCACTAACAAGCTGAAGATCACGGTCACCGCTCCTCTTCATCGCGGCCAGTTGCAGGAGGAGATATGCAGCAGCAGAAGGCAAAAGGAACTATAGCCCAAGGATGTCTTTTTTCTCCCTTCTCCTTCATAATGGCCCCGGCGTTTGGAGTGTTCCGGGGGGGTTGGCCGCAAGTTGGTTGCGTCAGAACACCAGCGATCTTCAGAGGGCCGAGACCCCAAACACTTGGTTCAACACGACTGGGGGATCTTTCTTCAGAGACCAGGGACGAGCATGGCCTGAACCGCCCGCAGAAAAGGCTCCTCCCGTCCCTGCCGCGTACGCCCAAAACGCATTACCCCCTTCAAAATGCAGTTCTGGCATTCCCATTCGCTCGCTCTGCAGATGTTGCCGATGACTGTCAAGCACCAACCGGCAATGCGCGATGTTACGTTTTTACGTGACGCATCTGGTGCAGCTTTGATGTCTGCGGGACTCGACGTGTCCATCTCCGTGGGATGGTTAGTTCCAACACTCACGCCTTCTTCCTTGATCTGTGCCTATGCCATCGAAACCGAGCACGAGAGGCTATTGAGCTATTAACAACAGGCAGGAAGCTCCTGTCTGTGATAGAGGTCCTTCTTTCGTCTTTGTTGTCTCTCATGCCCATTTACTTGTCTTGATGCAAGCCTCACTTGCTGGCGACAGTCTTTGAAACTGCTGGAAACTCAATTCTGGGGGTTGGATGGAGGACAATTGCCTCCTGTGCAACCCAATTGAATCCGCCCGCTCATGCACCGCCAGAGTGCTGCAAGAACATGAAAACACTCAACCCTGCCTCGGTCCGACCCCATAAAGATATTGATCTCGATTTGCATCCCTGCGAGATGATCAAGTGTAGTGACATATTCAGGTCGAAATTTGTCTTCTCTGCACGCTTCATGCGCTTCATTCTGATTTTGTGATTGAACGGTGAACGCTCGGTGAGCATGAAAGTGAGAAATAAACGACATCAATTGTCGGCAAGGGTAGGGACAGAGGCGCCACTGTGAGTTGCTACTGTGACGACTTGGTGGATCTGGGGTGGTCTGAGCCGACGGGGCAATGCGGCTTCTAGGTGCGCGTCGGGCCGCAAGGGCTGTCCCGCCCAAGCCTGCTTGGGGAAGGGCTGTCCCGTTTGAAGAGAGAACTTCGGCCAACCCGGCAAGCCGCGTCAAACCTGCTTCACGTGAGAAGCCGCCTGGATATGACGAGATCCGTGGAACGACCTTTTCCCCAAAATGAATTCAGGCTATCCGGGCAAAGATCGACTGTTGCATGCAATGCGAGAAGAGCAGAACAGCGATGTCTCAACCAAACACGGCTGAAGAGAGCGTAGGCTTCGCATGACTGGCTCTGCGTGGTGCTCATTGCTTTGCTGTCGGTCGGTAGGGAGAGGATCAGCACTGATGTGAAACAGTCACTCTGCTGCATCACGTTCGAATGCCGACAGCCTCACTAAGCTCTGAAGTCGAGCAATATGGACTGAGTGACCAGGGTATCGTGGAGGACGCCTGCATGGTGCCAATGTCGAAAAACACGGAAGATGTATAACTCTGGGCCGACACGGAGACAGAGAGTAGGGCACCATCTCTTTGAGCTGTCATTGATTTCCCCCTCTTGCCTAGCCACCCTCCCAGATGTTTGAGGTGGGCAGGGCGCCGATGGACGCAATTCGTAGCGTAGCGAAGTAGCTTATGAAAAGAGGCGCCCGCATAAGTTGGCTTACGAGCCTCGACTATAACCAACGTAGCGACCGATCCGACCTGCCGGGTACCATCTTTCGGACTCCAGTTCATTCTCGCTTCCGCGTTCTGTACCTGTGTGGGGATCGAGTTGACCACCGTTGCGAGCGCGATTCTTGAGCACACAGTTGCAGTTTCGGACCAGGTTGGAAGCAGTAATTGAGACCGTAGCAGTCGACCTGGTATTAGAGATCGCAAAGCCAATTTTGATGCGATGGTGAGCAATCTCAGAGCTCACGGTCCCCCAGATCATCGCTCACATGACCGGTGGCAGCTGCAGGGACGGCACACGATGAGGTTGCGAGGCGGGCAAATTCGAACCCGGTCGGCGAAAAGACACCTGTTGCACGGAGGCAAGGCAAACGACAGACCCGTCCTGCGACGAAAAAAAAAATCAAGTAAACAAGTTGACATGGATGAGCGTATAGCGCGGCAGTGTGCATGGCAGGCATTGAGTGGTCAAGAAGTGGATAAGCAGGAGGAGAAGAGGAGAACACAACCCTGTACCCCCAAGGCAGGCAGGCAGGTGCAGGTGCTGTTGCAGTTGGCTGTGAACCCAGAAGCAACAGCGGCACGCACCGTCAAAGCGCACCCACCTTCCTCCATTCAATCCTTCCCGGAGGATCCATGAAGTTGAGGCTGTCTGTGCCTTATTATTCACTGTTGGCTCCCAATTGGGAAAGCGCGAGGCAGTGACGGCAACAGTGGAGGTGTCAACTTCGGCAGGCGCGTTTGATTTCCTCGTGCCAAATGCCAACTAGCCGTCGTTGCAAGCCACGCGCGCGCATCGCTCCTTCTCCAATGCAACCTTCCACGGCCTTGGAGCCTGAGGTACATAGACCTTACCAGGGTCTGCCACTCCTAATTTGCACGTCACTCATCAATCACTCTGACCAGGACCACACCTAGCTCCAGAGTCGTGGCATTTAGCCGGTACCTACTTCTGGGTGCTCGTTTCTTTTTCCATCTTGGCCCGATCCTCTTTGCTTTTTCGGCGCTCTATGCAATTAAACTTGGCCGACTCTGAGATGGATCGCCGCCGGCTAGACCATCGCCACCAGCCGCTGCTCTGCAACGAGGGATGTGAGAACGGGCCGGGCCATCGAATTCCGCCCAATCCCTGCATAAAGAGAGACACGGTTAGTTGCGACCCGCATCCCGCCCCCCAGAATGTCGATGGGCCACCACTGACGCTGAGGTTCTGACTGCCGAGCACAACGCCTGACGCTCTTCGCACCGCCGAGACCAACAACAACCCCTGAGGTCGGCAATTCCCCTCGAGCTGAATGTCAACGCCTTGCGAGAGACGACTGGCGCTGTGGGTGGGAAGCCCAGCGGTGGACGATGGTGTTCAACATCCTGTCAGTACGTGGTACCTACACGACGACGAGGCTATGACCAATGCTGACATGCTGCGTAAGGTGATTGATCAGTGAAAGACACACAGGATCAACAATCGTGGCAGTCCAACTGCAAAAAAGGGTTCGGCAAGGGCGACTGCAAAAATTAGCATGCCATGTTGGCTTCACGACGCCGCGACATTCAACCCCGGCAGACACTTGGAATCGTGGAACGCAGTTGAGGGGTCTCGCAGCAGCAATGCCCACCACACCGACACTCCTTTCTCCCTGCCCACCAACTTGAGCGCGGTGCTGACCCGAGACCTCGGGGCTGGCGCCAGGGTTGTCACCACGGCTCGCACCAAATCTGCCATGTTCACTTGTCACAGTCTGGACTCCAGTTTCAGGGGTGCCCTTGATTGGCTTCGCCCAGGCAAGGCCCGGTCCGCCAATCGCACACGTCAACCGACGGTCACGTGAACAGAATCTCATGCGGAAGATCCATGCAGGGCCGGGTAGGCTGCATCTCTCCCGCAACCAGGCTCCATTTTTCCCAAGCGTTGTGGGCTTGCTGGATGGTCCGCCATGCCTAAAAGAGATAGGCGACGCCATCACGGGCCTCGTCAAATGGTTAGCCCTCAAACGCTCTTCATATCCTCGTTTCTTGGGACCGATAGAAGAAGGGAAATTCAGGGGTCTACAGATGGACTTCTGGCATTCCAAAGGCCTGGCTACCCGCACCGCAAAAGGCAACAGGGTCAGAGGGAATCTTGGACCTCGGGGAAAAAAAAAAAAAAAAAAAAACGAAAGCAAGGGTTGTGTCCATCTGTCCATCAAAGCCTGCCACGTCGCAATTTCACGGGGCGGCACGGTCGTCAGTCACTTTCGCGCCATCCCGGGCTGCATGTCATCCTGGACCACCAACACTGTACGTACTGCCAGAGTGACTTGACGTCACAGTGTGAATAACGAACTACTGCACGGGAACCGATTCCCCGTTTTCGACAAGACAAGCCCGCCAGTCAGCCAGCCCCCATCACGCCTCTTCTAGCCCCTCTCCAACAGGCACAGACATGCTCAATGAGGGTAGAACGGCGAGCTTGGAATAGTGGTGGCCCAGATTCCTCGAGCTCAATAAATTGAGACGCATTGGGGTGGCAGGGAGATGAGTCCAGAGGAGAAGCGAGCAGAAGGCAATGTACTCCAGCACCACGAGACCTGGCCTGCATGCACGGCGACCTGCAGGCTGGCTGAATAGTGCGGCGCTGGCCTGGCGTGTTGTTCTTGACCAGACGGGGTCCCCTGCGAGAAAACACGCCCCCGATTCTTCCTGCCCTGACGGGCGCGCCTCGCACCCAGAACGTTTGAAATTTGGAGTGCTTTTTGTGTTGATCCCGCTGGCGCTCGATCCAGCGACCGCCACTCCGATAGGGTGCAGGCTCATCCGGCGCCGGCTGGCAGCGTGTCGCAGACATGCTACCTGCCCCATGACTCCCCGCACAGCGGATCTCCGCCACGGCGGGCAGAAAACAAAAACAAACCCAGGCCGGCCTTCGGCGGCCAGCACACGGCACGGCCTATGAGAGGATTCGGCGCCTGACACCCCGTTGATGGGCACTTGATTGACCTCTGCCCCGGCATTAGCGGTGCCGTCGTCACCGATATCTTGAAGGTAGCAGCCGAGGCATCGGTGACAAGATGGCAAGGTCTAGATTACTGGGTTGAGGGTTTGCTCTGGCGAGTAATTAAGCGGTGAAGGCGGAAAGACCGACATTTGCCTTATCTGCACCCATCCACCGCCGTCACTCTTCTTGCGCAGAGAGATTGCCCTTTTCAACTGCTTGCGTCGCGGCTGCTCCCATGACCATGTTGAACAGACAAAGATGGGTTTGTCGTGCTACCAGCAGTGGCTCATTTGGACAGGGTCGCTGTAGTGCTGCTCGCATGCCTACCTCAGTAGATCCAACGCATTCTCATTCTCTGCCAAATTGTCGGCCGTGACATCTTCTTGGCAGAGGAGTTCTCGGGCGGGGATGCGAGGAGATGCACGACGTCGTTCACTAGGCATTTGCCGCAGAACCCAGGAACCCTCATGCATCGATGCCTCAACAATGCCTCAATACAGCAGAGATGCTGCACCTGGGAGGTGTAGTATCATCCATCCCTTGCAGGCTCGGCGATCAGCGTCGCGAGGGTAAACCCCACCCTTCTCTTTGGGCCTCGTGCATATCATGGCTCACAAGCGGGATGGCATCTCGTACCACTTGTTCCTTGGACGCCTGCATGGACCCGGGGATTGCTGCACCATGTAGGAAGGGAGTGTTGGAATGCCGTAGCCACTGGGTGCTCCTGCAACTCCTGCGACTGCGACTGTACTATGCACAACTCGCGGCTGGCGGACCGGTGCGCTCGTGCAGCCGCAGGATCACGGCTGCTGTTACGACTACAACCACGGCTACGGTGACTGTGAGGAACGTCCGTGTACACACGGCTGACTCGCCCATGTCACCGAGCGCACACCTGAGGCCGTCTTGTGTTTGCGTATCGAGGGCGGCCACGTTGGTTCTTAGGGTTGCGACGAAGGCCTGCAATGAATATCTGCTGTGCCACTGAGCCTAGGCCGTCCAGCAGAGAGTTTCTGGGAGAGCTTCATCAACGAACCTTGGATTGAGGTGCTTTAATGTTACGACATGCATCGATTGATCCAAGATGCGCGATTGACTTTGGTGTTTAGTCTGAATACAACGATGAGATCTCTGAATTGAAATAACGTCTTGATTATCGGCACTCCTCGCTATTCCCCCTCGACCTAATGAAGCTGCTCTCTCCAAAGTTGGGATGCGGGGTTTGTTTCATTTTCCCCTTTCTCATTTATTTTCCCGTTCATTTATTTCTTTAAATGGCCGACAACGCGGAGATATCTTCGAATGTCTGCGAGCAAAATAAATATGCGAAGTTGAAGGTATCTATCCGAAAAGTCTCCGCCTTGATGTTTATAAGTTGATAGAATTCAGCGACTGGAGCTCAAGTTCGTTCAGCACACTACAGTATCAACGAGCGAGATTGACTTTTGGTGAAACCGCCATTGACTCTCAACAACCAACCGACCACGCCGACCTGTTTGTTTCATGCTGCGGTATCCGTCCTTGTTTCTATTCTCGCATATCTTCGTCGCAGTTTCACTTGCCGCCAGGCCCGATCTTGCCACCATGACTGACGTTCTGTCCGAGAACAAGGCGTACTTCAAGTGAGCACAGTACTATTTCTTAGCTCCACATGACGCCAGCGAGGATATGCGTTCACGATCATGTACATGGGGCTGGTTTCGGCCGCTTGCTACACCCTTACATAGATACCTAGGGGGGTTCAATACCCGCTTGTCTAACACGGGATCAGCAACTTGCGATGCGTCACGCTAGTAGCCGAAGCTGCAGCATGCTGTGAAGTCCCTTGCTAATGTGGTGCTTTCACAGCAAGATCGCCGGACAGTACGACCAACGCAATGCGGATGCGGTTGTGCAGCTAGAACGCGGCCTTCAACAAAAGGTCCCTTTCATTGGCATCAACCAAGGAGCTAGGCTGTTGGACTATGCATGCGGCACCGGTATGCTTTCAAGGGTCAGTTGCCTAAGGGAACCATTCCGACAGGCCTTGATTGAGACTGACGTTGCATTGTAGGCACTGGCAGAGTACACGAGCGAGAGCATTGGCATTGACCTGTCAGAGGATATGGTCGGTGTGTATAACGCGCAAGCCCAGAGCCAGGTCAGTTTTGTCTCCCTTGGGTCTATGGCATATTCCTTCGAACGTATCCAGGGCTCTGACACTCTGAAGGGTTCTTCCAGGAAGGCCTACCAGGGTAATCTAGCTGATCCATCCGATGCGTCTCCTGCGAGCCTCTCGGAAGACCGGTTCTTCAACTTCGACGTTGCAGGCGTGGGGCTTGGCTTTCATCATTTTGACAAGCCTGAACTCGCCTCCAAGAGACTGGCTGGGCGCCTCAAGGCTGGTGGTGTCCTCTTCATTATCGATTTTGTTGCTCATGAGATGAGTGCCGAGCAAGCAGCAGGCAGAGGCATCACCCACCACGGCTTTACAGAGGAGGAGACCAAGGCCATGTTTGAGAATGCTGGACTCGAGGGTTTTGGCTATGAGGAGTTTCCCGAGCCTATCACGTTCAACGACCCTCACGGTCGCAGCCACGGCCACGGGCACGACCATGGGCATGGGGCGGATCATTCCCATGGATATGGCAATAGCGACAATAAGGGCTCTGGCATGTCAAGGAGGATATTTATTGCAAGAGCATCGAAGTTGTAAGGGTTTCACTTAGTCCTCCTACATCCCTATCCATGACGAAGGGGGCGTTGAACTGGATAGAGACAGTCAGACAGCGAGCCTAGTATTCAGGAATAACAAAACTTGAGAACACCCCCAATCCCCATATCTTGGGGCTCTGCTGTAGCTCGACGACGGTGTCTAGTGGCTCCAGGACCCTCGTCCCAGAGAGTCAAACCTATAGCATTTCCGAATTCCAAAGCCCCAACACGCCTCCGTACTTTAAACCACCAGAGTCAATTCTATTAATATTTCAGACATACATTCTGGGAGCAACTCTGGGCATCATGGCCAAATCTCACCACTGCACCGGCTCCGCGTACCTGTCCAGGGTAGCCAGGTTGACTGAGGGGGAGTCTAACAAGTACGACACTGGAATGAATATCCAGGCTCAATCCCGCATACCGACGCCATCCGCAATCCAAAAACAGCCCTGCCGAGTTGTCGACTCCAGAGACACGGATCAGCCAACGACCACACGTCACCGAGGAGCCACTCTGCCGGCCGGCATGTGTAATCCTCGCTCCAAGCAGAGGCTACGCCCGAGACTAGAAGGCATTATGCACGTCTCCCAAGAAACCATCCATCCCCGAGCATTCCCTCACACCCCTTTCCCATCTGGACCGTCCCGTCCCGCCCTTGCGGTGTCGGAGAAACCTTGTTTTTCTTGCCGCCTCCATTCAGAGCAAGCCACGTCGGATACGAAGGAAGGGATGAGATACGAAACCTCCACTTCCCTTGGCACATTTCTCCCCACGACTCGGCGGGTGGCAACTCAGTCAAGGGAGCGACCCGGATAGGCTATCCGTGACGTATCCGACGTGGAAATTTGGTCAAGGGAGGCGATGGCTTGCTTGCCCGGGGCGGCGCGATCCGGTGTCTTGGAAAAAAGAGGGACAATGTGAAGGAAGAGTCATGTGCTTGTCAGCCTCTTCCGAGCTTCCAGAACGCCAACACCCCGGTTCCGACTGAGTCGTGTAACCAAGACCCTGTGATATTGGCGCTTACACGCCTTCATTTACCAGATGAGTGTGGATAGAACGGAACTGTCGGGGCGGGCGCTACCCCGGCTGGAGGCTTGATCATTTCCGTCTAGCATGCCAATGAGGGAGGGAATGGAATATGTCATGAGGCCTGGGGTTGTCTGTGTTCATTCAATCTGGGCCTCGGAGGGTTGTTGGTTGGTGCTGATGCAATATCAATATTGAGGTCTGATCGTCGGGAGATTGTAATTACCATCCCTGGACTAGGGAGTCTTGGGTCAGCTGGTTGGTTATGCGGTCTGAAAATATGTCAATTAAATAGCAAAGTCTATGATTCAATGACCCGTCTAAGTCTGTATTTGGGCCGAATACTGTTCCAAAAGTCTCACTAAGCATCGTCGAGTTCAACAACAAATGCACCACCAAGTAGGAGAGCCGGTTCCTCGATATTGTGATGTTCGTAACTGCATTTTGTCAGAATATTTCTCATCGAGAGTAGATGGAAACAACCAAGTTGACTTACCTGAGAGTGCCAACACCTCCTGCCTCCAGTAAGAATGCCGGACCATCTTGCAGAGAGTAGCCAGCCCATCTCATAGCAAAGGCACGGAGTATATGGCCGTGAGCGATGAGGAGGACGTCACCGCACTGGTCCTTGTCCTTGCCCTTCTCCATGGCTGGCTTGTGCCACTTTGCCCTAATCTCTTCGATCAGGTGATCCAACCGTTTGGTAACGTCTTCGGGACTCCTGATATCTTGTTAGTTGACGAGGTCATCATCGTTGGTAGGGCGAGAAGCAATGGTCTAGGGTAATCATGTTTGAGTGGGAATACTTACTCTCCTCCCGGGCATCCGTCTCGCCAGATATCCCAGGTACCTTTGTAACCTTGTTCAGCTCTGATCTTGCGAATCTCGGGGGTTGTGATGCCCTCGTAATCGCCATAATCCCATTCTCTGATGGAGTCTGTAACCTCCACGTGGGCGTTGCACTGAAGACCCTGGCCTTCAGTTTCACCATGCCGCTCCCACGGAAGAGGTTGCTCAAGTCCAAGGTTGAGTAACTCAAAAGTACGCTGAGCACGCTTTCGAGGTGATACGTAACTAGAGGACATGTTAGACTAGTGTCTTGATATCGGAGTTGGCAAGTGCTGGTGAAGAGGTATAATATCCCGTCGTGAAAGATCCACCACTCCCCCCAAATCGAGTTGGCAAAATATCTTTGACCTTGATTTATATTCCTGTTGGTAGCTAAGGGCCTCCATGTCCTGTGCAGGTTAAACAACAATGCAAGAGATGGAAACTTGGCTTACATGTGGGCAATCTTCTTGGGAGCAATGAGGCGATCGTGACCAACAAGGGCCTTTCCGGTAGCCTTGACACGCTTCTCGCCGTTGGAGGTAAGTGGAATATCGGTTCGTCCGGTATGACGACCGTTAAGAGACCATTCCGTCTCGCCGTGACGGACAATGAAGACTCGAGGGGTAGACATGGTTCTGGGGCCCTGGTAAGAAGCAGGATGGTAGCAATGAGATGCAAGACTCACTGAGTCAATCCTACTCTAGGAATGGGACGATAGTTCTTTCGGTGACTGTGGCTCCGATTAGCGGAAGCTCCCACGCGGGGGGTTGCATGATCTGACCTGATTATTGCCTGTGATGGCGGGGGCGAGCAAGGCTGAAAGCTTGTCGCAACTGAGTTGGAAAGAGAAGTCGGCGAGGTCTATAGGATTGATTCATGTATGTGCAAGAGCGAGACTTGAATTTCCAGACTTGTCGCTAAGGAATTAGTGCACAAGAAAGTAAGCAGGGGAAAAGAGGAAGTAAAGTATACCATCCTTGATTTCTGGTGTTGAGACCTGGATGGATTACGTTTCGGTGACAAACCCCGCTGTCAGGTACACGTCGGAGCAGGAGCAGGAGGGGCAGCAATAGCAGCAGCTCTTTCCCCCTTGACGACTTGATAGCTCCAAAAAAGGGCCACACAAGATTGGAGGAAGCTGCGCGGTAATTCCTGACATAACTAACGATGGAGGTGCCTTCCTGCCTGCCTATTGGATTAATGTCATGTCGCACTTTATCCGGCGGCCGCTGGTTTTTGGTCCCGGCGTTCTTTCCTGCACATTTGACCGCCCCGCGGCCCCGCTCGCTGGCCAAACTGGAGGGGAAAATGTGGTTATTGTCAGCGCTCGTTGTCGAGATGAATTATTCTCAAGGATCAAATCAATCATTCGAATTAAATGAAGAAAAAACATATTGAAATGCATTTATGAATATCTCCTGCCCATGAAGCTGGAAAGCACCACTGCCTGCCTCTTACTTTATGGCAACCCAAGATTGTCGTGTACATAGCCATGTTGGCAAGAACTGAACCCTATGCCCCTACGATCTCCGTTTCCAGGTTCCTATTGTGAAGTCTACCTAGCATGAGCGCCTTCAATTTTCTTTTCCCATCCAGCATCATATCAACATCTCTTTTATTATTCCTACCATCGCATCTCCAATCCGCTCTCCACTTCCATCTTCACTCTTCGCTTCGCCAGTGACATCAGCGACGAGACCCCCACCGTCTGTCACCATGCCCCTCTTCCTCTTCCCCACCACCCTCGCGGCTGCAGCCCGCTTACTAAGGTCGCTCACCAATCCGCCTCCACCGAAAAAGTCCCACTCGGCGGCCGCGCCCATTCACCTCGACGACTCCGAGTCTTCCTCCGTATCCCGGTTCTTCTCCGATTTCTCGCCGCCGACTCCCCCGGTCGAGCTTGAGCTTGAGCTTGTCTCCCTTGGCCCCAAATCCCTGTCTTCGTCTCCTCTCCCTGTAGCTTTGTCCGCCCTTTCAAGCTCTAGCCCCAGCTCCAGCTGTGGCTTCGCTTCTTCCTCCCAAGACTTGTCATACAAGGAACGTTGCAAACTCGCAAGTCAGGTCTGGAGAGAGTATTGGTGATACCCCCTCAACAGTGTACTTGATCGGGACGTCGAAACAGAACGCAATGGCGGTGTATCAGTGGACAAGGCAACAAAAGGTCAAGCGAGGTATCTGGGCTGCCGCTTTCGCCGCCTGCATCTTTGCTGGCACCATTACAGGCGCCCAATTGAAGACTGACAAGGAAAAAGAAGAGGTCAATTTGCACTCATACGCATTGTACAGTGAGAGCTTTACTGACCCCAGATAGGCCATCAAGGAGTTCCGTGCCACATCACCCAATGAGCAAATAGCCGCTCTCCAGTCGCAGCGACAAGTTCTTGTCGCCCAGAGGGACGTCCTGCAACGTAAAATGGATGCTTTCCAGGAACGAGTGAAGGAACGAGAAGCTGAGAAGGCGAGGAAAGAGGGAGCTCCATAAAGTTTAGTGGGAGAATCACCGTTGAGCATTATTGTTGTACCACCATTTTTGTAACTCTACAAGGCACCATCAAGATTGCATTGCAGGCATCGGCGTTGAAGGATAGACAGAAAAGAACACAAGAGTGGGATAGGCATTTAATCTTCTTTTAGGCAGTCCTAGAGTGAGCCGCTGTAATCATGCGGCCCATCTAGACAAAAGCATAATACCCGACAGAGACATCATCATCACTCTAAACACATTAACGGCGTGAAATTGATCCATCCTTGCCTGCTATCTCCCTACGCCTGAATTTACCATGCCATGCTCCTGCCCGTATTCATTTGTCAATGCATCCGTCCCATCCCATGCTGGATTACCCAGTGACAGTCCTAGTTCGCACACATCCGCTTCATCTGTCTATGTTCGTGAAGCTGCAGAACTTACTCCATGGTGCCCTCAGCACTGGGCAGAGGGATGGCCTTGTAGAGGAGAATGAGAGCCGAGTGAGACTCGCCGCCGCCGGCAAGAGTCTCAATCTTTTCCGCCGGCACCTCCGTGACCTTGTCGTCGTTGAACCACCACCATTTGCCGTCCTCCTCTCCCTTCTTGCCAGTCTTGGGGTCGATAGGAGCGGACTTCTTGACATACGATGTGTAATGACCGCTGTCAGCGCTTGCACCCTGGTGCGTCACAACGCCTCGAAGCTCGTACAGACCAGACTGGTTGGCGCCATCGTCGTTGCGGAGATCGGGGTTGATAAGAGCGTTGAGCTCCTTCTTGGCCTCCAGAAGAGCAGCATCCTTCTCAGCATCCACCTCGGCATCCGTCTTGAATGTCTCGCCCATGACAGTATCGCCGTCAGCCGACTGCTCAGCCTCCTTCTTCTCGGCTTCCTTCTTCTCCTTCTCGGTGGGGAGGCCAGCGCCGCCAGGAATATCACCAACGTCCTGATCATGGTTCTTCTTGCGTCGCTTGCGCGCACGTTCGATATCCTCCTCATCCTTACGAATCTCTCGAACCTTATCACGGACGGGGATCAGAGCTTTCTTCAGCTCATCTGAACAGAACTCGACAATATCAAGCTCCTGAGGAAATGTCACCTTTCGCATAATCTTTGCCTTCTTTTGAGTCTCTCGCTTCCAGAAGAACCGCACAAAGTGCACCGTGAGGTACTTGGGGGCCCGTGAAATCTTTGACGTCTTTGTGTAGACGGCATCGCGACCCAGAACATCCGACTTCTTCTCAATCTTCTCACTCAAAGCGGCAAGGATGCCGTCTCGCAGGTGGTTTGTTGAGCTGTCGATGTGGCAGTTCAGCTTAGCAAAGCTATCCTTGTTAGTAATAGCCTGCTCGCCACCGCTACGGGCCTCTTCCTCGTCGCACTCCATAACTGAAGAGAATTCGCCCGACATGTACTTCTCCACAAAAGAAACTTCTGGGGTGTCTTCACCCTCCCTGATGCGGAGCTTCTGGTTCAACTGCTGGACAATCTGCGACCACGCTTCCTCTGCATCCTGCTGAGCAAAACCATGGCCTGATTTAGACTTCTCGGCAAACTGTGGGAACACAACCCGAAGGGCGTTGAGGAAGGTCATGGGTGGAAAAGAATCTTGAGTCTCCCCCATTCTTTTGTATAAGCTCGACAGCTGAGATGCAAGGTCCATGTTGGTGCCGCTCATGAGCAGGCTGGTGGACGCGGACTCTGGGCGGTACTTGGTGAGGGCATCTTGAAGCTCAGGGATCAGACGCAGAGTCTGGAGAGTCGAGTTGAGATAGCAAGTGTTTCCGAGGTTATCAAGACCTGCAGGAGTAGCACCAACTTGTTGAGCCTGCTCAGCCTCGGTCATGTCCTCAACAAACTTGATCGCCTCCTTGGGTCGAACAAGGTCACCGCCGCTGGAGCCCGGTGTGCCCATCATCATGATAACCTGACCAGGTTTCAAGCCGATCGTGCCCATCTCGGTGTGGTTCTTGAGCTGGCTGCCCTTGAGGAGGATCTTTTGTCGCTCGGGTTCGACATTGGTCAAGCTGAACATCTGAAGCTTGAAGTCCTCGCCGGTGGAGCTCGGGTCGACTTCGACATCGTGCTTCTTGCCCTGGTGCTTTACGACGACTGGTGCGTGTTAGTAAAGAACCTGACGACTGTATATCGGATCGAAGGATTGGGGTCGCGGTGTGAAAAGCTGACTGACCTGGTATGGACGCCATGATTTCGGACGATGGGAGCTCTGCGAGCAATGAAGAGGGGAGGGAGTGAGCAGGAGCGAACCGTGCCAATCTCAAGAAGAAAGAGCAAAAGGCTTAACAAGAAGAACAATGCAGGTGAAAGAAAAGAGGCCGAGTTTGCGATTCCCCTGCAAGAAAAGTTCGTGTTTGCCAAAGGCCTACAGCAGAAGGTGCTAGAGGTTAAAGAGGTGCGTCACCGATTGGTACCTGGACGGAGGCGAATTGTTGGTGGGGAAAGCGGTGTACCACCTTCCGCGGGGCAACAACATGGAAATGTGGCTCAACAGAGCTTGAAGCGCCACATGCGGCTCAAGCTCTTCCAACACGTGACATCGCATGCTGTTGAGCTCTCTCTCCTCCGCCTTCATCCCTGCCCCGCCGGCCCAATGCGGGAAGGAGACGCCTCGTCATGAGCCCCACCCAAGAGACGTCAGGCAAGCCTCAGAAGTGACAACTGCGCCTCAGGTCGTTGAAGCTCCAACCTCCAACTCCAACGTCGACCGACCCCGCCGAGATCCGACGTGGCCGTTGATATCTGGATCCGCGCCCCTTACAGCTTGAGACGGGACAGCACAAGAAGCAGCAGCAATCATGGTATATCTTTCTGGTTGTCTCTGTCCCTGACCGCAAGCTGACAGCTCTCCCCGCTCCTAGTCTCAATCCCTCCGACCTTACCTGCAATGTGTACGCAGCAGCTTGACCGCCGCCCTCACCCTGTCCAACTTTGCCTCCCAAACCGCCGAGCGACACAATGTCCCAGAGATTGAGGCCCAGACGTCCCCCGAGGTCCTGCTGCAGCCCCTGACCATTGCGCGCAACGAGAACGAGCGCGTCCTGATCGAGCCCAGCATCAACTCTGTCCGCATCAGCATCAAGATCAAGCAGGCCGACGAGATTGAGCATATCCTGGTCCACAAGTTTACGAGGTTCTTGACGCAACGAGCCGAGTCGTTCTTTATTCTGCGAAGGAAACCCATCAAGGTTGGTTCTTGGACTGGGTCCCGCCATGGTGTTACCTCTGACTGACGTCGTTTTAGGGTTATGACATCTCCTTCCTGATAACAAACTTCCATACCGAGGAAATGCTGAAGCACAAGCTTGTCGACTTTATTATCCAGTTTATGGAGGAGGTTGACAAGGAAATCTCCGAGATGAAGCTATTTGTGGGTGTTGCACGAATATCATGAACCTATTCTTGTCTAACTTGGTTGCAGTTGAACGCCCGAGCACGATTCGTGGCCGAGTCTTTCCTTACACCTGTAAGACAGCAACATCAAATGCTCTTCGTTTGTCCTGAACTGACACGTTTCATAGTTTGACTAAAGAACCTCTGCTGGTTTGAGGCCTGGAGTTTGCTTGGGGGCGTCGGTTGTCGCGATGTTCTGTGATCAGGGAAAAGGTACCAACCGTGATAGCATTGGCCCGCAAGGTTTAGACGGGGCGGACCTCACTACCATGAGTAGGAAGGGTCCGAGATAACGATATTAGACATGAAACTTCGTCGACTATACCGAACTGAATTGTGCGCTTTGGAAACACCTTCTTCCTACCCTCACTGTTGGATGAGGTGAATTGTCCCTCCTGTGGCCCCCTTGTCCAAGTTATCAAGCCGAGGCTGAAGCCATCCTGGGTAATACATGGTGTCTTGCCTGATCTTCATGGGCGCTCTGTGTCTTCAGTGGGTGTATCTTGGAGTTCAATTGGGGTCGACGTTCTTGACCACGGTTTAATGTTAGGCCATAATTGTAACTGTACCCATTACAAATCTCTGCCACTTTTCATCGTCGCCATGAACTTGACTTATCCATCATTGCCGCCTGGTAGTATCACTCCAGTCTTCTGCCATTGGGTTGAAGTTCATTAACTTCCCTGTCCGCCGAGTCGAGGCTGGACAGGTCTTCTGTTGACTACACGATTTGGCTGTATCCAGTTCCCCTGACAGTGACTCACTGACACAGAACCACCATTCAACTATTCGAACCTCCATCCTCTCTTCCCTCAACTCGACCCCTTCAAGTCTCATAGTTACGAGAGCTTCTGACAGTGATTCACTGTCATTGAGCCAGGATTCAACTATTTAAACCCCCCTCCCTCCCCTCTCAACTCAATCCTTTCATCAACAGTGCCAGCCGCCAGCCGCCACTGACAAGGTTTTTCCATTGTCCGGACCGGCACTTCATTCTTCTCGCTTCTTCATTTTCCTGCCTGCCGTCATTGTTTCTGCTTCCAATAACTCCCACCTCTCAAGTTCGCGCGGTCACGTGGGCATCCTCCTCTTCTGCATTTGAGGCTCTCCCGCACACTTCTCTCAACTTCCCCTCTTCCTCATCCTTCCACCTCTCACCACCTTTCCACCTGCAATCACGCTTTCTCTTCTTCAACCCCTTTGATCCTTCAAGTTCAAACACATTTGAACAGTCGAAGGCTCATCCTCAGCTTCTCGAAGCCGCTTGCGCTGTTTGCGCGCATCATCGCCAACACTCTCCCCGATTTTCCTCCTCTTCACTTTTCCACCTGCGATCGCTTTTCCCGCCTCTCCCGGTTTTTCCAAACGCCGTGATCTTTTCGTTTCCGACAAGTTCGTTGGATCGCGCGAGAACCCAAGGTAAGGTTCAGCAACCGTTTGCCTATATATTCCTCCAACGCTTCCTCTTCCTCTGCTGCTTTTCTTTTCTTTTCTTCTTCCACAAACGCCTTTGGGCTCATTGAACGCGCGGTTCGTGGTTCAACTTGACTGCAGAGGCAAATATCCAACACAAATCTGGTACAGAAACACGTTCCCCGTTCACAGACTGTCCTGCGTCCCCGTAACAGAAACCTTTAGGCGCTGATCTCCTAGGAGTATCTTTCTGCTGCCTGGTCGCCCCCTTCCCGGGTTACGGCCTTTAGGTTTCCCGGGCGGGATCTCGGGTCGTTTGCCCCTATTTAACTCCATGAATCACCGCCGCAAGACGCTGAATCGCTGACAATACGTTCATTTAAGGTTTCTGCGAGAGCGGCATGTCGCATCCCTCCGACGTCTTTGCGGGTCAGTCTAACGCCGCACTGCCTAATATGGATCGACGCAACTTCCGAAACGAGAACCCGCATCCTCTTGCGTCCAACCCGTCCTTCGGGCCGGCCCCTTACTTCCAGGCGCACGGCGCTCCGACCCGAGGCGCTGAGGCCAATGTTTCTTTGGACTCGACCTCTCAGATGAACTCGGACCCCAACTCTTGGGTGACCTCGGCTCACCAGGCCATTTCCAACGCCATCCAGGTACGTGCCCTTGAGTCTTGGTGATCGAGTTTTCACCTGTTAACCCCTATCTAGGCTAGTGGACTTCCAATCCATCCCATGGAAAACGACATGTCTTCCATGGATATGTCTGCTCCCATGCTTCACGATGGTCCTAGCTACAACATTGTCGCTCCCCCAAACAGCCCTGTTGGTGGTGTTGCCCAACCAGCTCGCATGGATGCCTCCTATGGCACCGGTGCTTCGGCTCCTTAGATGGGAGCCCAAGCTACCAATGCAGGGGGTTCCATGGCCAACGGCGTCGTTTACGACTATGCTGATGGGACTATGAACGGTATGGCTTCCGGGATCTCGAACAGCTTGGCTAATGGAGGCATTCCTACCATGGCTAACGGTGTCGTCAACCATGGGCCTGTCCACACCATGATGAGCGGCTCTGCTTATGGTTTCAACATGGCAATGGACGGTCATTCTCAGGGTTTCACTACCATGTCTAGCGGTTCTGCCCATGGCACAAACGTGGCGATGAACGGCCCTTCGTATGGTTTCAATACCATGCCGAATGATTCTGCTCATGGTTCAAACGCCACGTCGACTGGTCCGACTCGTGGGCCCTCCAACGTCGCGATGAATCACACTCGTCGATCTGCCAACAACGCGGCAAACCGACCCCCCCATGGAAACTCAACCACCGTGGCAAACGGAGCTGGTCGTAACGGCGCCCATAGCCGCAACAATAGAAACAATCGCGCTTTCCGTGAGAATGGGAACAGGACGGCCAACGGCGCTTCGCAGAGAAACTCCAACAACTCGAACAGAGCTCCGCGCAATCTTGGAAGCTCCAACATTGCCAACCGCCTCCCTCACGGCGCTTCTATTACCATCATTCCAGTAAGTCTTCGCCGTCTTCTCGATCTGTGGTTTTTACTAACATCATCATCTTCCAGCGCCCACAGCCTGTTACCCAAGACGTGACTGCCCAAGAACAAGTTCCTCAGCATTCTCAGGTCAACATGAACAACGGGGCTCGTTCTCAGGCTCAGGTAAGCCTCACCCAATACCTTAGACCAAGGTGAGGATAATCATCACTAACCCTTATCCTTCGTTTAGAGCACCCAGCCTGCTCAAGGCAATGGTCCTGAGGGTCGTGTTCAGCCCGGCATCATTTCTCCTCCCCAAGAGCACGTTGACATGGCACAGTATCGCGTTCCTCAACCCGCTCCCTCTGGGCCCATCGGTCGTATTCCCCAGAGCCAGTCTTACAGTGCTGCCATCCCTCAGAGCCAGCCTTACACTCCTGGTTTGCCTCAGAGTCTCTCTTACAGCTCTGGTCTGTCTTTCGCCAATGCTGGTCCTACTCCCCAACAGCTGGAGGAGAGCCATGTGTCCGGGTCTTTTTCCGGCTCTGGAACTGGTTACAACGAACGTCTGACTGAACCGCGCAACTATGCGCCTCGCACTTCTGGACAGCCTGTAGGCCAACACCAACCTCCTCCTTTCAACCTCAACTTGGAGCTGGTTGTCGCCTCTCCCCAGGCCTCATCCCAGGCTGCATCCCAGGAGAAGCCCCAGGAAGCTGTCGAAAGTCCTGTCGCTTCTGAGTCCAACGCCCTGATTCCGTTTCCTAACCTGCCTCCCCCAGCGGTTCAACAGGCTATGCTCGCTGCCCCTATGCCGATGCCATTCCACACCAACAAATCTAACAAGCTCATTGAGCTCACCGGCACTGTTTCCGGCTATCCTACCCGACAGATTGCCATGAGCGATGGGTATTTCCCCTTTATTGATCTTCCAGGTTCGGCGAAACCGGCCATGTTCGGTGTCGTCCGCCTCAAGAACGTGAGTTTATATTCCCTGCCTGGTTGGTGGCAGTTTTATACTGACCTTTACAGATTCCATTCTCCGCGAAACGCGCTGAGATCGTTGCCTTTATTGGCCGCAACAGTAAGATGCTGAATGACGCTGACGAGCCTGTTCACATCATCATGGACCGTGCAACTTCCAAGACCATGGATGCGTTTGTTGAGTTTGCGACTATGGAAGATGCTGCCCGCTGTGCTGAGCGCCACCACCAATTCGCCCAAAACGGACGTGCCGCCCGTATTGGTGACCGAAATATTGAGGTCGAGCTCTCCAGCCAGGCCGCTCTCATGAAAGAGCTGTTTCCTCTTGCTCGAGGTGTCTTCTGGGACGGCGCCAACCCTATTGTGCTGCCTCCCAATGAGCGCGAGCCTTGGGCCAATTTCAAAGGCTTCATCTCTTGCGAGGAAATGGTCATGCTGGTTAAGCATGTTGAGGTTCCCCATCGAGTATGCTCATCGAGTTGTGTTTACCATTCATCTACTGACACTTCACAGTCTCCCTTCTCCAAGGAATGCCCCCAGCGTCCTTACGAGTGCCTTATTAGCACCCTTCGAAAGTTCCCCTGGTTCGCGACCTACTACATAACCATCACTCAACGAGGTGCCATGTTCAAGGCTACTGTCAAACTCCTCCACTTGCTTGCCAAGTCGATTGCCCAGGGCGATGATCCTGTCAACCTTAACACCGGGCTGTTCAAGAGGGTTGTAAAGTCAGCCATGGACTGCAAGGGGTTCACTATCATGATGAAGGACAACATTGCCTTCATGATTGATATGTCTGAAATGGAACAGCGCATCCACGGCCAACCTTTGAACGCTTCTTCCTGGGTTCACCAGTACACTCTCGCTACCAAGCGTGATGCACCCCGTGATGTCGTTGATGTAAGTCTACCCTCTCGTCCTTTGACCGCTCTGAAAAGCCATGCTAACACCATCTGCAGTGGTACATCCGCCTCATTCGCGAGCAGACCACTCGGGACGTTCTTGTTCGTCCTATTCATGAGCGGATCGCTCTGCAGGAGACCCTCAAGGGTACCGACGACTACTGGGGCTACTTCTTCCGCGAAGTCAATTACATCCAAGGACCTCAGTTTGACACCATGACGCTTGGTCACTGTTCACGAGCGGAGTTCACGGCTCTGGAGCGCATCATCACGCGTGCTCTTGAAGGCAACTAAGTTGCACCCCTCGCAGTCATTCTCCCCTCTTGGCGAAGGGAAAATAGTTCCTGAGCTGCGCGTCTACGAGCGCAGGCCTGTTGGGCCAAACACGACGAAAAGTCTGATTTCTATGGTTTTGGGTTGTGCCTTTTCTTTCTTTTCACATCGATTCATATACCAGCTTTGCACACATCGGTTCCGCATCTCGACACGGCCATCGAACTTGTATTTCGACACGGCCTTCTGATTTTATTTCGATTCACCTGGGTTTTTCTTGGTTTCGAGTCGTTCCTCTGGCTTCAGTTCGACTCGACTCTTTTCTTTCTGCATCTCGACGCATTTGCCTGGATTCATCAAGCCAGGAAATTCGGCGCCGTTCTTTACACATCAGACCCCTAATGCCAAAGAGACTTGGGCGCTCGCGGAGCACTGCCTCACCAGTAATATTCGGAACTCAGCTTTTTGTCGACTCATCTATCGGGGCCAAGGCTAGACGACCAGCATACGGGAGGAGGAAGACTTTGCGGCGCACTAATTCGATGACTTAATTTGGGGGGGATGATGGATGGCAGCCACAAGGACAGGGCCCTATACATGGGGATAGGGATGCTGTTCATTTGCGCCGGTTCATTAGGGGCTTGCAGGCATGTTTCTGATTTTCACGGTACTTTTGGGATTCTACTGGCTTCTTCTGGCTATCATAAAAACAAAAAAAAAACAATTTTGGTAATCCGGGCTGTTCTCGATTGATGTGATGTGATGTCTGTGATTGATTGTCAATGTAGTCTAGTCTACACATGGCGGCACTCGAGCCTCTCTTGTTGACTTGGCCTGCATTGATGAATCCAATTGCATATGTATTTATCCTTGTACTCAATTCCAAACCGCGACAGACATTGAAATGACATTTCTCAAGCTGCCCTCGCCCTGATTTTTGGCTGCATTGCTGGTCAGTTCTCACCTACCTAGGTACTCACGCAGCAGGGCTGGGGTGCATAAGGCCGATTGATAACGGCATTTAGTGCACCAATGCGCTGGCAGTTCCCCTGAAACCGGCCCTCAATGCCCTGGAATTGCAGTGGATAACCCCTAGAGTCCCATGGCTCCACGTGTATAAGTGTCGGCTCCAGCCAATGGCGGCTGGCGATGCCTCACTTGGCAACGGCATGTCGTCTCCACTTGCCGAAACCAACCAGGCGTTTCCCTTCCCTTCCCTTGCCGTTCCCGCCCCTGGCTAAGGTCCTCTAGGTGAGTGACCCTGAGAGACGGGAAACGTTCCAAGTCTTCTCGTGTCGTCTCCCTTGTCGAAATTGAAACCGCCCGTCAACAAACCACCTGCCCCAGAGTTGCATCATCCTCAAAGGGTTGCACTTTCCGTGTTTGTCTTTTATTATACCCGACGCCCCTTCCCTTCCCTTCCCTTCCCGTCTCGTCCCGAGCCTTTGCTTGCTATCTGTACCTGTACAAGCAAGCAGCAGGAGCAGGAGCCGCGTGCACCAAGACCCGACTCGTTCGTGGATTTATAAACAACCAAGAGGGCCCCATCTCCCGAGTCCTGTCCCTCACCACCAGCATCAGGCGATTCTCGCTTTCATCGCCGTTGTCGGAGCTACCAATTCAGAACCAGATCTCCCATCTGCACCACCTTCACCAGCTGCACGTCTCAGTTTTTCCCCTTTCGTTTAATCTTACTTCATCACCATCATCATGGCTGCTGAGCAGGACAAGACCGCTACTACTGCTCCTCCTGCCGAGACCCCGGCTGCTCCCGCTGCCGCTGAGACTCCAGCTGAGACTGCACCTACTAAGGCTGCCGATGAGGGCTCTACTGAGGCCAAGCCTGAGAAGTCTGAGGAGGAGAAGCCCGAGGCCAAGCCTGCCCCAGAGACCCCTCTCACCAAGCTCAATGCCCGTCTCGAGGACATCTTCACCAAAACCCTCCACAGGGAGATGTGGGGAGTCCAACTCTCCAGCATCGACCATGTCCCCACCAAGGTCGTTCTTCAGAAGTTCCTGCGCGCCAATAACGATGATGCCGCTGCCGCTGAAAAGCAGCTCACCTCAGCTCTTCAGTGGCGAAAGGACATGGACCCCGCGTCCCTCGTTAAGCAGACCTTTGATAAAAAGAAGTTTAACGATCTTGGCTTTGTCACCACCCACAAGGGCGAGAGCGGCAAAGAGACCATCATCACTTGGAACATCTATGGTGCTGTCAAAGACAACAAGGCTACCTTTGGCAATGTTGGAGAGTGAGTATCCATGTTGAGCCCACGCACAAAGCTTTACTGACTTGAATTCAGGTTCATCGAGTGGCGAGCTGCCATCATGGAGCTCAGCGTCCAGAAGCTGAAGCTGGACCAGGTCACTGAGCCCATTCCTGAGGGTGGCGAGGATCCCTACCAGATGATTCAGGTTCATGACTACCAAAACGTCAGCTTCTTCCGCATGGACCCTGCGGTCAAGGCGGCCAGCAAGGAGACCATCTCTGTCTTCTCCATGGCGTACCCGGAGCTGCTTTCGCACAAATACTTTGTCAACGTCCCTGCCATCATGGGCTGGATGTTTGGTGCCATGAAGCTCTTCCTGGCCCCTGCCACCCTCCGCAAGTTCCACCCCATGACCTCTGGCACCACACTGGCCACTGAGCTCAAGGACATTGTTTCTACTCTGCCCAAGGAGTACGGTGGTCAAGGCTCCAGTGTCAAGGAAGGCCTGACCGTTTCATTGGCTGAGTCTAGTGAGACTCCTGCGGAGGCTCCCGCCGAGGTTCCTGCTCCTCTTGAGGCAGCCAAGGAGGAGACGGCAGCCAAGGCAGCTGAAAGTGCCGGCGAGAAGCAAATCGAAGAGGGTGTTGACAAGTTGACATTGAAGCCTGTCGAGGAAGTTCCCGAAGCTGAGAAGAAGGAGGCTGCCCCCGCTACCGATGCTGACAAGAAGGAGACGGCCGCCTAAGTGGTGGATGACTGAAAAGCCGGATGAAGCGTGAAGCCGGAGGATACCAATGTCGTGATTTCGCTGCCAGAAACAATACCCCTTAAGTTCTCGTGAGTGCGCCTCCTAAGAGTGGCGTGCGTATATCCGCTCTAGAGACATTTTAATTCCCAAGTAGAACGAAATAAAGATTCTTCTCTTCGTTTGCAATTGTGTGCTGCTGCGCAATGTGGTTCTCCGCGTGACCTGGCCCTGAGGATTGGCGCCTCTGGATGATGTAAGGTCGTCGGGTCGGGGTTCCGAGAAGCAGCCTCTCTGCCCTTCCTATGTGACATGAGTAATTAGCTAAAATGCGGTATTTTCGATTATTGATCTGGGCTCTGGAGATTGACGGAGCTTGCACTCAGTGATATCTTGATATAATGGCGATATGGCTGAGTGAGCTACACAGAGTTGACACCAAATATCGAGATCCCTGTGAATAGGTTTTCGAGCAATGAGTATGACCCACGGCTTAATGCTTTCTGTTCTTAGGCAGAAAGATGCAAGATTTATTCGAGCTTGGATTTCCGGCTGGGGTGAAGACTGAGATAATGGACACTGCCACGCTGGAGCTGCAAGTGACTACTCACCTGGAACCTTGCAACTGAAAGGATGCCGTGGGCGGGAGAAGGTGACGGGTGAGGTGAGTGTGGCGGGTAAAGAGCAATTGTTCACTTGGATAATTTTTTTGCCTTATGTCTAAGGAGACTAGGCGAGATGCTTGACAGTGATCGGCAACCGAGTGGAATTTCCTGGTGTTTGGGGTCAAACGCTCGTGAGAGCCTCAACTCCCTAGTCGTCGTCAGAAAACACGGGAATGTGAGATAAATCCTTATGCCATAGTAAAGCTAAACTTGGGTATATTTCATAAAATATTAAGTATATTATAGCTAAGACTATAGCTTCTTTTATGGGAGTACTTCTAAGCCCTTGGCCTAATAGTACTCGTTTGAGAGTCATGCTTGTGTTGAGACGAGTCCTGTGTTTTTTGACATGCCCGGGACTCCGAAGCCGTGGGTCACAACTCGCACCTCGCCCCCTGAACTTTGTAACGTCACTTGGATAGCGATTCCGGAAACATTGTACACATTCTTCTCGAAGCGATATCGATGTGTTTCAGTTGATTTCTGAAACTCGAATGATATAATGGAGCACCGCAGTGGCAACAGGAGGGAGCCACATGGCGTTTGTTGATAATGAGGGCAGAGGAGATGCCTCCACCTGTCAGTTCACGACATGCAGATCGACTACCGACCCGGTGGTAACTCGATAATGCATCTCGATGAGACGGATATAATAGATGATTTTATTTTTCATGGTGCTTCACGATGCATCTGGGGTCCAGATATGGTGGTATCTGAGTCAGCTGTTGTCGAGGCTCCCAGTGGCAAAGCAGATGGGAGGATGACATGTTGAGGATGGTGTAGGATGGAGGTGTAACTCGAGAGATGCGGAAGAGATAGGTTCTTGATGGCAACTTTGAACAGAGCATCAAATCGAGGGTGTCTATACATTCAGGATCGAGTTCATGGCAAATGCCTCATAGTGATGCAGAGCCCGAGTGATAGCTGTGCATCATGGGGTGGTCTGTCTGTTGGTCTACCCAGGTCTCGACACATCGATCCTGTTTACCTCTTTTGCTAGCATGGCAAAATAGCCCAGCCCAGCCATTTTCTTTTCTTCTCCTCATCCTTCTCGACTCTGTCTCTCTCTCACTCTCTCTCCCTCCCCTAAAAATTCCCTAAACTGCCCGGACGCGATAAACCCGGCTCCGTCATCATCTTCCCCTTGCCTCACGCACCCCCCAAAAAACCCTCTCTCACTTTCTCCCTCTTTCTCTTGCAAACCCCCAACTCTATCAAACCACAGTATCCGCGAGAGAGCCAACTGGATACGTGCTCTTGCGGGTGTATTACACACACCAGAGAGTTCTTGTTGCTCTTCTCCACTATTTGTCTCTCGACTATCTTTTTTTTCCTTGTCCATCCATCGTTTCTTATCCTCTTCCTCCGGCTCCCTGTCACGCCTCTTCCTTCAGTCGTCCATCCCACTTTTTTCCACCCGAGCATCTCGACGCGACCCATCACATCACTCTTCAACAACTCTCCAATTTAACTACTTTGCCCCTTCTTTCTCCATCCTTCAAACGCGCCCTCATCCAGAGGAAGTGACTTAGTTTTTCCCCATCTCGACAACTACTTGTCTCCTCGCCCATCTGCCTCTTTTTTTCTTCTCTATCAAAAGTCTCCGCATTCTCTCATCGAGGCCAGATCTGATTGCTTCTCCTCCTTTTTCGGTTGTTGTTGTCCCTAAGGAATACGTACCTTGGGTCCCCCAGCTTGGACCGGCGCGCGCGGGGGGAAGGACCACCCACAGGCACTCGCCCACACCCTCCTGCCCACTCTCATCTTTGGCGCGCCGCGTCTCGTCGCTTCCACCTCTTTAACTCTACCTCAACTTCTACCTCTACATCCACCTTTACCTTTACCTTTACCTCTACTAAACTCTTTGTCAACGCTAATAACTATCTACCTACTTTACTCCTTTTCTTCTTTTTTGAAATCATCGTTGCAACATCTTCCCACCCTTTCTTGGAGACTTGCCTGCGGATGACCTCTACTTTCCGAGTATTTCGCGTCGAGTCGAATTCGCTTTAACTCCATCTCTTCAAGCGAGGTCTTTACCCTGCCGCCATGGCCCTCGTGTTGCCCGCTGAGGGCAGCTTCGAGGTTGGCGCCACGGATGACTCCTCTTCGAATGTCGCGTCCACGACTTCAACTCCTCCTACTACCGTCGCCGACGAAGCTAGCCTTCACTCCGACTCTCCTAAACGCGATGTCGTTCACGTTGCGGTCGAGCCCGTCTCTCTCGAGGTCGCGTCTGATGACCATGCGCCCATTGATTCCTCCCCCGCTGCGATTCCTGTCGAACCTGTCCAGACCGCCGAGACCGACAGCCCTGCCGATCCGCCGCCGCCACCTCCTCAATTTCGCTCTCGCCGCAGCCGCGAGAGCGCTCCAGTGTACAACCTCGTTCAATTGAGCGGCACGGCCGGCCATGGTAAACGACGCGCCAAGGGAGACATTGTTGCGGACAGGAGACGACGACGAACAGTTTCTGGCCCGGTTTTGGACAATGACAACCAGGAAACTTCAAGCCCTGTTCAGGGTGCTACTCCCGAATCCGTTCGCAGTGGTAACAAGGCTGCGGGGGCCCTGCGATCACTCAATAATAACGTAGAGTCCCCGCGTGCTCGACATCAAAAAGTTCTGGAGAAACTCTCTAGACGGCGTTCTTCATCGCGTCTCTCCGGCGTTATCGCGCCCGTCGCGAACAACACAGCCAAGCCAGGCAAGCGCAGTCGCAAAGCTGTGGAGAAGGCCCCAGTATCCATGTCACGCGAGCTCAGGCGGTTGCAGGACACTAAGGAGTTTGCCCACATCGACGACAAGCCTGTGCTTCACACGGTCTGGTCCAACGGCAAATATGTTGACCCCAAAGCCCCTAAGCCGACAGCTCAAAAGAAGGCTGAGGTGGAGCCAGCTGAGGAGGATTCTGAGGCTGAGGCGGAACCCATCACCAACACCAAGAAGCGTCGTGAGAAGAAATGGCTCGACAAGGGCCTTTACGCCGGCCAGGAAACTCCCATCGACATTTCAAAGGGATTAACTGTGGCTGAGAAGAAGCAGCTGGCACAGCTCCCCGAACTTATCCCCAACGGTCGCGTCAACAAAACGATGCCTCTACCCATGTTCAATGGCCTGCGTACGCTCATTTCCGGTCGTGACTTTAAGCTGCCCTTCCACGTCTGTAACCCTCTTCCTCCAGGCCAACCTAAGCCTGATGAGTGGAAGAAAATGACAAAGAGTAAATTTCCCAAGCAAAAGAGTGAACATGCGCGCTAACTAAAGTTCAGACCGATTTATCGGCGAGTCCAAGGAGATCTGGCGAAAGTCGCCGCACTTCCACGATTATCAGTCCAAGTGCGTGTGCAAGCCTGAAGACGGATGCGGTGAGAGCTGCCAGAACAGAATTATGCTCTACGAGTGTGATGAGCAGAATTGCAATGTTGGTAAACAACACTGCACCAACCGCGCCTTCGCAAATCTCACTGCGCGCCGTAACAAGGGCGGCAAGTACCGAGTTGGCGTTGAAGTTATCAAGACTGCGGACCGCGGACATGGCATACGCAGCAACCGATGCTTCCGACCCCACCAGATTATTATGGAATATGCTGGAGAAATCATAACCGAGGACGAGTGTGAGCGCCGTATGACAGAAGTCTACAAAGACAATGAAGTGAGACAACTCCATTCTGACACACCTGATTGGATGACTTTACTGACTAAGCAAAGTGCTATTATCTCATGAGCTTCGACCAGAACATGATCATCGACGCAACTTCAGGAAGCCCTGCGCGTTTCGTGAATCATAGCTGCAATCCCAATTGCAGAATGATTAAATGGATCGTTTCCGGAATGCCGCGAATGGCCCTGTTTGCTGGCGATAAGCCCATCATGACTGGAGATGAGCTGACTTATGACTACAATTTTGACCCATTCTCTGCCAAGAACGTTCAGAAGTGTCTCTGCGGCGAGCCAAACTGTCGAGGTGTCCTCGGACCCAAGCCCAAAGAGGTGAAGCCGCCCAAGACGGTTCTCAAGAACGCGGTCAAGGGCGCAGTCAAGGCAGGAAAGCGCAAGCTCAAGGAACTCGTGGGCGATGAAGCAGACAAGGACGGAGGCAAGGCGAAGAAGCGCAAGGTGCAGCCAGCGACAGGAGTGAAGCGAGCCTTGGCCAACGCCAGCTCCAAGGTTGCCAAGGGTGCAGCGAGTGCTCTCAAGAAGGGCATGTCGAGTGTCACGATGACGGCAAGGAAGGCAGCACTTGGGTCCAAGTCGCCTGCGAAGCGACGAGCATCGACCGGAGCCCTTCTAAAGAAGACGACGACAAAGCGGGTTATCCAGACTTACTCGGGACGGACGCCCACCAAGAGACGTGTTTCGGCCAGCGCCTCCAGCCTCGCGCTCGCCTCGGCGAACAAGGGCAAAGGATCTCCAGCAACTAGGGTGACTGTCAAGACGACGACCAAGATGACGGCATCGCCGGTGACAACGGGATCTGTGACCAAGACGTACGCCCGGGGCGCAGGCGCGCGCAAGTCGGCGAGCCAGGGTGGCTCACCTCGGCAGGCGCTCGACGTGTCGCGCGAGACGGAGATTCAGGTGGTGCAGACGGGGGAGTAAAGTAATGAGATGAGCGAGATGACAGAAAGAGATGACGTTGGGTTGGCATTTTCCGTGTGCAGGTAAACGAGGCATTCCGGCGGATCTGGATTGATTTCGAGGTGGCAGGCGGCTTAGGAAATCTGGACCTGCTTTTGGCCTTTCTGTTTCCCTTTTGTTTTCTCGCTGGCGCCAAGGCGTAGGAAAGGGCGGCATTGTACAGTACCAGGGAAAGGTTTGGCTGGCGGGCTGTCGAGGGCATATTGTATTTGTGCTTGTTTATCTACCTTGGTGTTTGAGCTTTTTTGCAAAGAGTTTTGTAACGCCGTCTAGGGCCTGTGATTTGGTGATGATGACTCTCGTGACTGCTGTGGAATGCGCGCAAAGGGGTTGATCGGGTCAGGGATCAGGGGTGGTGAGAGAGGCATGGAAGACGCCTCAGGATGTCCAGACTCCAACATTAAACCTGCAATGCGCAACGGATATCGCCGATTACCTCTTGTCTCAACTTCTCGGATCCTAACCAGGCAGCAACAATTCGTCTCGCATCATCGTCTCTCTCAAGAGTCAGAAATTCTCATGCCAATCAATGGTCGGTGAAGACGATCCGAAAATGAGGCGACAAGCAGGCAGTGGAACTAGTAAACCTAGACAACACGTAGCATCCGCCCTGCTACCGTGTGTGCGGCCCTTCGGCTATTTGCAGTGTCGAGGCCAGAGGCCAAAATGAGATGAAAAGAGAGTGCGCCTGTTACTGAGCCTTGGTCTAAGCTTATCCTCGCTCTCCTCGGTGAGAAAAGAAGGCGAGGTGGTACTGTTGAGAGGTTGAGGTTATACTATCCAATGGGTTAGGTATCGTAGGTATCCAGGGATGTGGCGCAGTTATCATGAACGGTAAGCCGCAAGGGGTGGGAGGCTTGTGCTGTCAGAGCATGTTTCTACACGAGGCAATGTTTTAAGCATAACCGCCTTTGCGGCAAACTCGGATCATCGGATCCATCAGGTGGAAGATTCCTAAAATTCTAGAAGTATTGGGGATTCTGAAACTGGACAAACCCATCTATTGATCCTGGCATCACATGTGGCTCGGCGTCATCTCTGACTTACATGGGTGCTGATCTGTGACACCACAAAATGGGACAAAAGCAACAAAAAAAAGAAAACAAGGCGGCAAATCGTGGAGAGAGCACATGGCAAGGTCAGCACCACAATGACGAAGTGGGCCTGCTGGGTTTTACAAGGCTTTGTGTCAGGAAGAGCAGAGATCTCTCTCAATTTCATTGGGGTTGGTGTTTTGCAGAAGCGCATCTCACCATGACCAGGCGAAACGCCCAAAGCTCTGTGCGCGGTAACACGCCCAGGGGGGATCTGCGCCCCCCAAACTAAAGACTGGAAATATCATCACATCTAATAGCGGTGACTGGGAAGGCGCAAATTGCAAAAAACAATTTGTGGTATTGAAACTCTTGCGGGTACTGTCTAGGTCTATTTTGCGCCAACCGAAAAAAAATAACAAAAAAAAGCAATCCAAGGTATCAACTCGCGAGTCAAAGGGAAAGTCTAACTATAATACAAAGTGGGAACAGGATTGGGAAATGAGGTACAGAAATAGAAACTGCTAAACAAATGACTGGCATAGAAAAAGAAAAAGAAATGGGGTAAGATGAGGATTGAGTGACATCCTTCAAGCCGTGAAGTCTGAGATATCGAGAGAGAAGAAGGCCATTGCTAGCCACAGAAAAATATTCTATATTGCCGCGAAGCAAAGAAAACTGCAGTTCTGTCTGCCTTGGGTATAATATTCGTGGGATGTTCTGTTGGCCATCCCTTTTGTCGGCCGTCGCTGTCTATTGCCGTACGTCTTGTCTGTTGAGTGTATTCCGTCGAGCAGGTCGTCTTTAAAGAGTGTCGATGAGAGGCAATGCGACTGTCTGATTACCAGAATTGGTACTTTCGCTCAAGACAGGTCTTATCGAACTCAAGAATATCTCTCCATGAAGGACACTTGAGGGCTTGTGAAGAAGGAGCCTTCAGAGTCGAGATTGAAGTACCAGCGTGTATTGGCCGTGGTGCTGTGGACATCACGGCTTCTTTGAGCAGGTGTAATCCATGGATTACGGACCGCTAACATAATCGGTGCGGACAGTGCAAGAGCTGCATCGTGGGTGACTGCAACTTAAGCACGATGGAGTGCCGGTGACAGTCATAGCTCCAGTACCGCAGTAGTGGCATTGCCACATGTAAACAACATATTGGCCAGGCATTGTGGCTGCAGCGAGGAGAACTAGGTGTGAATGAGGTGTCTCGGGGCTTAATATAATGTCAATGAGGTCTGTAGAAGCAGAATGATCTTTAGGATAGTTGAGTGGTGTATTGGATGGTTGAGTTGCTAACAATCACGTCCAAAGCCTTCAATCCTCGATCTATATATATACATATACCGGACGGCACTCACAGCTTCGTATTCAATCAAGTCTCAATCGTGGAATTTACACAGCGGCCTCACGTTGGAACGACGGCAATCAACAACAATCGCCTCGTTTGTGGCCAGAGGCGCAATAGTGTGAGGTAGTTCTCCACAAACACTGACAGACAACTTGAAACCCAGTCATTTTGGCTTTTGGTGCGTAGTGCGACGGTGTTTCGTGGCGTAGTGATAATAGCTTGTTCTTGACTTCCAGGGACAGTCCACGCTTCAGGAGGAAGGGAGGGAGTTTCAACCAGCTCCAGTTTGCTGATTGGGCAACGTTGAATAACCATCATGATGCCTCACCTGGGGGTATGACTCCAGATGGAACTCAAAGTCATCCACTAGTAATAGCATCATGGATCCTGTCTGTCAAAGCGCTGGGGGACCGTATCGAAAGTAGGGCCGTTGAGAACTTCGCCTCTCTATCCAAAGGCTGACTTCCACCGCGGCGGTTACAAAGGGTCTCGGGAGGTCGGGCGAAAGGTTCCTGTGGTACTAGATAAACGATATGTCTGATTTCAAGGTTAGAGGCCGAGGCTCAGTCTGAATAGCTCGTATAGGTGGCCTTCTAGCATGGCCACAATCGCGGACTCTGCCCGTCTCGCCTGTTCGCCTTAGAACCACAGTGTCGGAACAAGACGGACGTCATGGGGGTGCGGGAAGAAGACTCGATGCCTTCCTTTCAAGCCCCACGGCAAACCACACACACAGCCACCAAAGGCTTGCACATGATAATGATGGAGACGGTAATTTCATGTCGACCTCGGTGTAATTGCATTCGAAACGTATATCGGCGACGGGGTGCTTGAAATTTTAGAGCCTTGGACTTTGTGGTTGTTCGACATGAGTCGCAGACCCGGGCTCTGACGTCGTGGTTGGGGAGCGGGTGGGATTGAGG
>JAADYS010001794.1:0-24163 GCA_012931995.1 Fusarium albosuccineum | reverse complement strand
TTACATATAAGGAATATAGTATTATTAATACCTAAGATAGGGGATTATATCTAGGTAGTAACCCTACTTACTATAGCGCCTTATTAAGTAAATTAAGCTATTTTTTCTATTATAATAAATACCTTTTAATAGCTATTAAGAGTTATTTAAAGTATACTATAATTTATATATAAATTTATATATAAAAGAGGGAAAAAGGTAAAGAAGATTAAAATCTAAGAGATTTCCCTATAGTTATATGACCTGTTATTATAAATAATAATTCGTGTTATTACAAATAATACTACTTATAATAAAAGGCCTAATTGCCATAGTACCTAATATAGGGTACCTTACGTTTTTGCCGTTAGTATAGTGGTCAAATTGATTGCGATAGGAACTTTTATGGCCCAGGACCCTTGAAAGGCCCGGCCTTCTGCGAGGAAGGGACCCTTTAGGTCTTGGCATCAACCGAGATGGTATTGGCTCCTCCAAGCTGGTTCATTCGGAGAGGCGGTAGTGCTCAAGGCCATCCGCGGCAATCCTAGTGTGCCTTGGTGGATTCCTCAACAGAAATGCCGGACTGCCTTGCCCCATTTCGGCACGTAGAATACGAGGACAACTGGGGGGTGACGTTGCATGTTCCCCACAGACGACGAAATACGAGCCCTGCTCCCCAGGCGATCGACAAAGGAGACAACTGACGTCTGGACAGGCGAGTCCAGTCGGTTCTGGGCAGCTGTCCAAACATATAAGACCAAGCTGTCACTTCTTAAAATCCTCCATCTAATAAACTCATCACGTCTCATTCTCACCATCAACTCCATACCAAACCACTTCAACCCATTCCCCCCAATCTACCGCAAAAATGAAGTTCTTCACCGCCGCCATCCTCTCCGCTGCTGCCGTCTCGGCCACCCCCGTCTTCACCGTCTCCGACTTCAGCGCTGCCTGCATTCCTCACAGCACCCAGTGCAGGTAAGTTGGCTCCAACTCGTTAACAGGTTATCCTCTCTAACTCTTCTCTAGCTACGCCTTCGGAGTCCTTCAGCCTGGCACCATGGAGAAGACCCCCGTCCAGTGCGTGGCTCTGGTCAGCGCCAACACTGACGGCACTCTGCCCAACGTCAAGGAGGGCAAGTGCAAGGAGTCTTCACGAACCTTCAACGTCGTTCGCAGCAAGAAGGGTCTGACCCTTACTGTTTCGCAGCCCATCACCCCCGCCAGCAACCAGACCGGCAAGCATCTGATTCCCAACAAGCAGCTTGTCATCTCCAACAAGTTCAAAGCTGTTGTCCAGAGCTACAAGGGCCCCAAGAAATTCAACCTGAACTAAATGCTAGGAGTCGATGGAGGATTTTAATGTTTACATTCACATAGAAGGTGTTTTAGAGCATGTTGGGAGAACAAGCGCATTGTGCTATCGAAATGACGCGAGTCCATACTACCGATTCTTGAAGAAAATAGAAAGCCATTTAGGCCATAACGTCCCCATATTTCTCCTCATTTGACATGTTGCACCGCGATACGTTGAATGCTTGACCGGGTTTCTGTCCGCATCAGCTGTGGTCTATGAACAGTCTTCTAATGTCCCGGCTAAGGGTAGTGCTCCTCAAGTTATATTCGACTCAGGCTCAGGCAGGACCTCTAGAAACTTGTTTTTTCCGCAACATTGAGATCTCTATTGGTTGGGGTATGGGGTAGATTCAATATGAGACTGCTTCTCCATTCAAGGCTGCACGCGCTATAGAACTACCCCATAACCCTTCGACGATAGGATACTTCTCCAATAACCCGATGGCTTTCGTCTTTGTACCGTCGTCCTTGGCTTCTGTGGCCACGAAGTAAAGAGCCTCTACTAGGCCACCTACAGGGGTGAAAGCCACCGCTATCTTTGGGGATCCGGGGTCTTGTACGATTTCCTGGGCAAGATTCAGAATGTCGTTCACCCGTTGTTGGTAATAGCCCAAATCACCACCTCCATTTAGCTTCATCTCTAAGTATGCGCCAGCTAAAAGTCTTCGAAGGTGCAGTGTCTTAGTGAAACCAGGCCGATCAGGGCCAGATGTGAGCCGATCAAAGTTCAAATCCCACGTCTGCAGTTGTTTGCGATACTTGGCCAACAGCTGGGATCGATCATAAGGTGCACTCTCGACTGATTCCGAAGTGGGCATAGCCTGAACGAAGCAGCTATATAATCTCTCGAGCTGACTGATGGCTTCCGTCACAGTCTGAAGATTTCCACTGCCCCAGTCGTCAATTGCGGCGGCGTGAGGGAGCCATGGACTCGCTTTGTTCAGAATGCACGCGCCGATAATTGCCCGAGCTTGTGTGTCCAGCTGAGTATAGATAGTCGTCAGGCCTTGGATTGGAGCGATCGTCGCTCTTGAGCCGACAACCTTCCGGATCCCAGACTGCCATGTGCGAAGCAGAGAAAGACCGCTCCGGAGGTGAAGACATGCTTCTCGACGAGAACCTTGAACGGCGCAGATGCATATAAATACGATGTTTGTCATCAATATGACAATTCGGTGTTCCATAGTGAGGGACTTGGGTGTGTTGATACAATTCTGGAGCAAGCTGATTGCTTTGTTGTACTGTGTCAAGGCGAAATGTTGCCTCTCCATCCTATCTCCACCGTCGGACAAAATGGACGAGTGATAAGCCGCAGCCAGGGCTGCAACAGCATGCTGGACAGTCTTGAAAGCCTCTGCAGTTTGCAAAATGTCATAAGTCCAGAATCCGACATCAGCTGCAGAGGCAATTGATAGGGCAATCTTGGTGCGGAACATGTAGAGGGCCTGCCTCACAGTAGGATCGCCTCTGGGTGCTGGCGAGGGAACTAAACTGTATCCGTCGCACTTGCGCCCAGTTGAAGTGCAGCGGTAGCAAGAGGGCTTTGCCTCGTCGCACTTGATTCTGCGAATTCTGTGGCAAAGATCAATCAAACGTTGACTCAGGGATGATAGACGTGGGGGTGACTGACTTGCACGTTGTGCACCCAGTTCGGACCTTTGTAGCAAATCGCTTTTGGCGATGGCTAACGTTACAAAGACTGCCAGAACTTCCGATCGTTCCCGATGGCTCCATGGCTGCTTGGCCTATCGAGGCAGGGGTATCCTCTGGTGTGTTTGTAGGAGAATGGTTTCTCAAAACCGGTTGTGGCTTGGTGTCGTGATAAGTCGGCTTAGTTAATCAACATTGCGAAGGGATTCAAAGTTATGGTTGGTCCGTTCGTTTATTCCTTCGCCCCACTTCAACTGTCGACATGGACTCCACATTTTAAGATCTAAATCCATAAAATACCTGTTGATAAAAGGCTTCGCTAGAATTAATATTTGTAATCTCTGGATAGTCGAGCGTTGAATGTTGATGGACTGTGACATATATAAAGGGGCTACCTCCGAAGCTCTATTCTAAGTGCATCAATCATCCACTTGTATGCCTTGTTTCTTCCCTCGTTCTACGCCTACTGTCTAGATCCAACAACCATGACCCCAACCGCGTCAAACCTGGCTTCTTTAGACGTACTGGCGCCAACTGGGACAGTACTGGGGGTGCATGAAAGTACCCCCACCCTGTTCACGCCCATCAAGATTCGAGGGATGCAGCTTCAAAACCGGTTCGTCGTCTCACCCATGGGCACTTGGAGTGCGCAGAATGGCCACTTGACCGAAGTCCACCTTGTACACCTCGGTGCTTTCGCTTTCAGAGGTGCCGCTCTTACTGTCGTCGAGTGCACTGCAGTGACTGCAAATGGTCGCACCTCGCCTCACGACTCTGGCCTGTGGCAGGACAGCCAGATCGCGCCACTGAAGCGTGTGGTGGATTTTGTTCATGCCCACGGTCAGAAGATTGGCATACAGCTCAGTCACGCTGGTGTCAAAGCAGGCATGGTAACCCCGAGATTTCTGCCCAAGGGAAAACTCAAGGTGGCTACCAAGGAAGAGGGGGGCTGGCCGGACGATGTATGGGGACCCAGCGCCATTCCCTATACTGAGGCGCACGCTTCGCCAGAAGCCTTAACTATTGAAGGAATTGAGCTCTTGATTCAGAGCTTCGCCGATTCTGCCTGGAGAGCGGTTGAGGCTGGTGTTGGTGAGCGCTTCATTCTTCAATCCAGGTCGTGCAACTGACAAGTGAGACAAGATTTTATCGAGATCCACGGTGCCCACGGCTACCTCATCAACCAATTTTTATCTCCTCTGACAAATCATCGTACTGATAAGTATGGAGGGACCTTCGACAACCGTATCCGCTTCCTCGTGCGTACAATGGAAGCTATTCGGACAAAGATTCCTGATACTATCCCACTGTCACTCCGCATCTCTGCAGTTGAGTGGATGGACTGGAGCGGGAAACCGTCTTGGGACCTCGACCAATCCGTCAGACTTGCGAAGTTGCTCCCCGGGCTGGGTGTCGACATCTTGGATGTGTCATCGGGTGGCAACCATAAGGATCAAAGGATCGACATCCACCCTAACTACCAGCTTGACCTCTCGAGGACCATCCGAGCCGCCCTGAAGAAGAACGACATTAATCTGCATATTGCTGCAGTAGGGTTCATAAACAGCCCGGAGATCGCGCGAGACGTTGTGCAAATCGATGGAGCGGATGGCGCGCAAGCTGACTTGGCTTTCGTTGGGAGGCAGTTCCTCAGAGAGCCCGAGTTTCTTCTAAGGAGCGCACAGGAACTGGGTGTGGAGATCCAGTGGCCATACCAGTATGAAATGATTCGACCAAAATCCAGCTAGAAGGTGGAAGGTCATTACGCCATAACATAGACAAGTTCCATATGTAATATGATGACATGTTATTTGAGCCTCAGAGTGTCGACTAAATCATATTCTTAATATGGGAATGGTGGGGTTGAATAAGTGATTAACATAAAAATATTGAGGATTTGGCCAGAAAAGAAGAACCGGGTTGTCTTGACTTCTCAAAACAATACACCACCACTTTCGAAATCGAAGCCCAGGAGCCCATATCTACTCTAATATACAATTCAAATCGATACGCCCTCTTCTTTCATTGATTGGTTGTTTGAACTCTGGAATGGCCATCCACCTGTCTCACTACACTTCGATCCCATGCGAGATGATCCTTTCCTTGAGCAGCAGGTTCCGTTACTCGTGGTTCTCCTCATAGTAGTCCCCGATTGATCATTGAAGTCACAGATCTAAGGCGACAAGAGTAATCTTGTCTTGCTGAAAGCCTCGGGTGTCCCATGCAGGTACCGAGTGTATGACTGTCGGAGGAGTGGCATCAATGCTTGTAGAATCAGTGGCTATCCACTGGCTCTCACCATCTAACGAGATGAAATGTTGGTTTTCGTGTGTTGAGAGTCTATTCTTCAGAACTGTTGGCGATGATTCCCAACTCGGGTCATTGAGAAGTAGCCTAGCAACAGAAAGACGGCTATTGAGGGCCAGGGACAGGCGTGGTGCGGCTAGCTCCAGAGACCAAGCATCACCGAGATGGCGCAGGATGCCTCTAATCTCACGGTCGCCGATATCTGTCACCCACCAGAGGTAGTCAATGGTCTTGATAAACAACAGCCAGTGGGCTAGGATGATGAGGGCTCGGGGTTGTTTTTTGCGGGCAAGCGCGACAAACTCTTCTGGAACGAAAGTGGGCCACGTAATGATACGCGAAGTCAGTTCAGGGCTGAAGCCGTCCTGTAGGCTCATGTAAAGGGACCCAAGATACTGAAGAGTGAGATAGTAGGTGCCGACATCAGGGCACTCGGGATCATCTTCCCCAATACAAGCCATCATGTGCAATAGGCTATTGGGTATGTAAAACGCTGCCTTGTTCAGATCGATGGATGGTCTGAAGAACAGTTCAGCCATTCCCAACTCCCAGAGCCTCCTAGGGCTCACCATGTCGATTACAGGACTGATGCCTCTCCACACTACCATCCAGTCGAGCACATGCAAGTCGAGGTCCCTACCATGCTCCTCGCGAAAGATGTGAGAAGACAAGCAGGTGAACAGCATTGAGCACGCAATGAGAGCAAAGGCGGTTTCTGGTTTGGCCTCCTGGACAGCTTTGCGGTATCCTTCAAATGCACGGGCGCGATGGTGAATGGCGCGGAGAGCATCCATGTTCTGATTCAAATGCTGCATCTGGAGGGCCGAGATGGCCAGCAAGCAATCCATTAAGAAGGGGTGTTGAAAAGCGTTGCGCGGGATCTGGACCTTCAGGATATCATAGATCCGATCGAGTCTTTCTGCTTGGAACACAAAAGAGGCGCTAGCAGTGTTTTTCGTATAGAACCATAGTAGTTCCATGTCCACAGCATCCCTCTCAGGGGTTGGAATGAAGACAGGTTGCTTTATTGGGTGGCCTGAGGTGGCCCGGCTGCCGCCGGAGTCACAGACGACGATAGCTTGAGAGGGCGATGGCATCGGGTACACGCAGGTAGCGTTGCGTAACTCGCAGTTGCGACACGTCGGACGAGATTCGTTACACTTGACTCGGCGGCGTTTGCAGTTTTTGCACCCGTTCCTCGACTTAGTATGGGGTCTTTTGCAGAAATACGGCCGATCGCCAGGGGGCGTCGTCGGGGGAGCCATAACAGAATGAGCTCACGCTTGGCAGATCGGTCAAGCAACGGCAAGTCTGCAAATATGACTTGAGACAGCAAGTACAAGAATAGCGAAGCAAGGAGGGAAAGAAGATTACAAGATTGGGTTGAGAACGAAGAAACTCCACGTTACAATCTACAAGGCGAGTCGCACCCCTGCCGAAGGATCTCAACACTGGGTCTTCGCACTCGCTTAAGTTTCGACCGTCTCCTAGCCAATCATCGTATGAATCAGAGCTGCGCCTCGATCGACCTCCTCCAATCATCTACCACTTTACCGTGGCAGACGAGAGAGAGAACGAACCCCATGTAAAACGACGGTTGATATGGGGTTGACGGTGACGATAATAGAAACGAAAAAACCCAGCGTGACAATGATGAGCGTATAAATCCTGCAGGATGTCCCAGGCTTAGGTATATTTGCAACTGCTTTCCAAACAACCTCTGGGCCTGAAATCAGACATCGGATACCAAACAAACCTTTCCACATCTTCTTCTCCAACATCAGCCTCGCCACGACTCTCGAAGCCTATTTTCATAAATATGGATGCTGAAACCGCAAAGTCCTCCGGTATCCCACCGGAATATCTTCACAAACTCTCCAATGGATCCTACGTCCATCGTGGCATGTTCAGATCATTTGGGCCTGGCGCAAACTGCACACTCGACCTTTGCCCTATTGAGTGGACCGTGTACCAGTATCGCCCGAGTCTCCCTGCCAACATTGTCTTTGTCTTCTTGTACGCCGTTGCGCTTTCCATCCACATATACTTGGGGATCCGCTGGCGTACTTGGGGGTTTATGGCGTTTATGGTCCTCGGCTGCGTCTATGCTCTGGTGGGCTATTGTGCCCGTATTATTCTCTGGACGGACCCGTGGTCGTTTGGGGGCTTTATGGCACAGATGATCTTTATCACAGGTGGGCCAGTATTCTATACAGCTGCCATTTACGTGACGCTGTCGAGAGCGTATGTTACTTTCCTTGTTTACCTGTCAAAACGACCCATTTCGCTTGCGGTTTTGAGTTAACCACTACACCAGCGTCCGCTTTTTCGCTCCTGACATCTCCCGTCTCCCACCACGAATGATCTACTGGCTCTTTATCTCGGCAGATATCTTGTGCCTCATACTTCAAGCTGCCGGGGGAGCACTTTCATCGACCTCCAATGGCTCCTCAAAAACAGGCATTGATATCGCCATGGCTGGCCTTATCCTACAGGTCATCATTCTCGTCGTCTTTTGTGGCTTCTTCGTCGACTACATGGTACGCTTCGCCAAGTTACAAAAGCGTCGTCCGGGTGCAGTCATCAACACCATCGCGAAGCGGCAGAAGCTCTTTTTCGCCGGGCTTGGGTCAGCCATTGTCTTGATTCTGGCTCGCTGTGCATACCGAGTTGATGAACTGAGCGAGGGCTACAGTAACTCGACCAAAATCACGAATGAGGCCTTGTTCATTGGGCTAGAAGGAGTGTAAGTTCTCTTCTCCCATTGCGCCCTAGTAATCTGCCTTAGACCGGTACGCTAACTGAACCAAAGACTTATATACCTAGCCGTAGTTTCCTTGATGGTTGGACACCCAGGATTCGGGTTCAAGGAAAGGAAACCAACTCCGCTTATTATCGAAACATCAACAGCAACCACGAAATGAAGCAACTTACCAAGAACGGTCCTAGTGAGGCTCGAGATACTACATGATAGGTTGGTTTTACGTTGTTCAAAAGAGAGTCATAATGACAAGTAGTATCAAGGCTTGCTACACTTTTCGGGTTATTAGAGGCAATTTTGCACTAAATCATACTTTTCTATCTGTAATTGTCGATATTGTATGTGTTCGCATACATTGAATTACTTCTTTCCTCCATAAAGAGTCTTTTCAAACATTGATACAAGTCGGGCTACATTATCTAGGATATAGATGTCGCTCTGCGACCCAACATTTGTTCAAAGGGCAATTCTTTTTCTCGGTTGGCCGCAAAACTCCCTCAAAGAGCCGATGCACAGAGAGGTGAGTCAAGACAGAGTGGTCATGTGCCAGGCAGTCGCCTCTATGCAGGCAGCGAAGTTAGGACATAAGAGCATCCACATAGGAGCCTGGAAGTGGCCAAGTTGAGACGTGACCCTCATGAGCTTCACAATATCTGCAGGCTACAAGTCAAAAAGGGTTCCCAGCTCCAGGCAGCACTCAAATCACCTGCATCTCGGCATCAATGGCGACTCAGCTCCAAAGCCCCCCTCGGTGGCGACAGTCGAGAACATCTATAAAAGCAGCCTCCCCCCCGCTGTTAGGACTCTTTTCTTTCTTTCTTCTACATCCTAGTGCAAGGGTATTTTTCTGCTCTGTGAGGCGATGGGCCGAGAGAGGAATTTTGCTAGTTGCGAATTGTTCGCAGACCTCTCCTCACCAGCATGGTCTGGTTAGGGAATCTTTGGAACCTATCTGTCTTTCATTGCGTTTGGTTCTTTCAGGACTGACGTGAAGAAGGAAGTCGACCATGATCATCATTGTCTCCTGTGAACATGAAAGCGTGCAAGGCGTTGCCGACTGTGTGGCCCCTGCTGTTAGCGCGCGGGTCCAGATTTTGCGACGTCCGACGCGGGTGATTTAGGCTTCTGTGAGTTTTGCGCCAGATTAATGTGCTGTAGATGAATTAGATCGCACTGCTTGATTTTCTTCATCAAAGTAAGGATACTGTTATTCCTCTCAACACCGCTGTCCAGTTTGCTTGTGCCCTTAGCTGTCTAACTTGGTTACCACCGGAAGCCATCAGGAAAAATTGAACGACATTCTTGGAGAAGTTATCGGCAGAATGAGATGGTAGACATCATAAGCAGAATAGAAGTTGTGATACAACGAACTACACCAGTGGCCAAAGCCTTGTCCGTGCCAGGATGACATTTTGCCTTCCAAGCTATGATGGTCAACAGACATATCGCGCATCTAACTCACAAGGACGAATTATCTACAGAACACCTAAACCGGGTCGCTTTCTTGGTGGCTTCGGACGGGGCGGTTGGGCTCCAACAAGGGGCATGTCCGAGCTGAGTTGCTGCAAGAACATGGTGTTCAGAACAAACTTTGCTTTCTGTCTTTTGACTTCATGCAATTTTGACTCCTCAAAGCCTCAGAGTTGCACTCTGCATTCAACTTTTGTTTCCCAACCAATACTCCGGCACGTTTCATCTGCGGAGTCATTGGCATAAAATGCTTTAGAATTACGGGAAAAGACTCATGTATCTCCATAGAGGCAAACCATGCTCGATGGAGACATTTTGGTCAATGAAATAGGTTGGTCGATAAACGCAGCGCTGGAATAGAAAGCTGGATGCGATTCGGCTTGAGATCAGGAACCCAATTTGGGCGGAGGCATGCTTGGAGCTGCGAGTTTCTGCCGCCCTCTGCGGCACGATTTCTCAGTCACCAAATCCGGCACCAAGGAGTGCAGTGATAGAGACAGTTAATCTTAGCTTTGTCGCTGGTTCAAACTTTACCTATCATTGATGCTTTAGTGCTCGGGTACCGGATGGCAGCTGAGGAGGGGAGGATCAGCGAAGAGTCGATTATGAGCTGGGTACCCAAGGAGAGCTGAGTCGGAAAGGAGCAGCATAAGAAGATTGAGGTCCGACTTGAGAAAATGACGCGCAAGCAAAGAAGCTGGGACACTTACCTATGCCACCTGTTAAAGCCGAGTCCCTCACTGCCCAGAACATGGAACCAAGCCTCTTCGGGTCCGAAGTAAGTTTCGTTGCATCAATATATCAGTCATCACGACAATTTAGGTTATTCAAACATACTTTTCAGTTTCACAGTCTCTTGTCAATGTTCTCGTTGTTCTGCCTCGTCGCAAGATTGTCGGTCACGTTGACATCTGATTTGCCGTCCAGGACCCAGGTTGCCGTCAGTATTCGCCATGCTGCTTCAAATATCCCCACCACGAAACCTCAGTCCCCCCAAAACGGTTGCGGCCCTCTTCGCCATTTCAGTCACGTTGCTATAAACTATCTCTCCAACAGGGCCGGAAAGTCCAGCAAGGAAGCTCACCCACGTCCACACAAATGGGAACGCGGGAAGCATGTCTGCAACTCACCGTTGGCTGACCTATCCCAGCATCCTTTGGCTATTTGTACGCCACCGTAGCCAGAATCAGACTGCCGCATCTGATCGCCCTCATGATTGCCTGATCCCAATGCCAAAAGCCGCGCGTGACCTTGTCACAAAGTACCCCGCCCCAATCTTCCCCGCGTTCTTCAACCACAGCTTCAACCGAGGCATCCGCATTTCCACATTTTCAACTTGTAACTAATTCACTCTATTTTCTTTAGCCTCTTCAGCTAGTAATCTCACGCTTCTGCTAACTCCCGCAAGAGTCAAATGTCTAACCTTCTACCCGAGTTCAGTCTGAAGGGGAAGGTCTGTGTCGTATCTGGTGGCGCCAGAGGACTGGGCCTTACTCAAGCTGAGGCTCTCTTAGAGGCCGGTGCAACTGGTGCGTCTCCGGTACCTTGCCAATTCTAGAGAATGGTACCAAGTACCAAGTACTGAGTTACTTTACACCTCTAGTGCACATTATAGACAGGTTACCATTCCCCGGCGATAAGCCCGACTCGGCGTACTCGAAAGTCGCCGCTCGTGCAACTAACGAGTTGAATTCTTCCATCACTTACCACCGGTGCGATGTGAGGGATGTGGCCGCCCTCAACCAAATTTTCGAAACAATCGCCAACGATAAAGGCCGTCTCGACGGCCTCATTGCCGCCGCGGGCATTCAGAAGGAGACGCCGGCGCTTGACCATACCGTAGAAGACTTCGAGAACATCATCAGCATCAACCTGACGGGTGTTTTTGTCACAGCTCAGGCTGCTGCAAGACAAATGGTGCGCCTGAAGCAGCCGGGAAGTATTTGTCTAATTGCAAGCATGAGCGCCCACATCGCCAACAGGGGGTTGCTAAGTCCGTAAGTGAGCGATGATAGCGTCCACGTCATCGAAGCTAATAAACTACTCCCTAACTAGAGCATACAACCCTTCCAAAGCGGGCGTTGTACAGCTGGCTCGCAGTCTAGCGGCTGAATGGGGAGAACACAACATCCGCATCAACACTCTGTCACCAGGATATATCCTAACGGACTTGCTTCAGAAGCTCTTTGAAGAATTTCCAGAACGGAGGGAGAAGTGGTCGAGTGAGAATATGCTTAACCGTATCAGTCTTCCAGAAGAGTATCGAGGAGCCGCCGTATTTCTGTTGAGTGATGCAAGCAAGTTCATGACTGGCAGTGATCTACGCATCGATGGAGGGCATGCTGCTTGGTAACGCGTCGAGATTTGACGAATCAACCTCGACCGAATAGGTAGTTCTTGGGGTAGAAATATTCCCCTTTGTACAATGTGGGAAACGAATTGAGCTCGTTCATGTGTAGCACTCCGAAGGAATATGGTATTTGCTCCTTGCAATATTATGAGTATCTATAAGACACAAGAAATAGCTGTGTTTCCCTCGAGTAGACACTCTATAGTGTCTTCAAATCCAATACAAGGTTGGGCGTGCCGCGGAAACCGCTAGGCATGGTGTACGTAAAATTCCAGAACTCAAAGTCCCGGATCGGCTCATCACTGCCTCCATATTCACCGCCAAAGCTCAAGCTATAATTCAGGTTGACATTACCAGAAACATTGACTTTCAAACCAGGGACATCACGCCATCCTGTAACAGTAGGCTTCTTGGCAAAAGTTCCAACAACCAAAGTGAAGAGTGAACTTGAATTTCCTCGAGGATAACTTAAACTCAGCTTTCCTGGGCCAACTTTAACATCCAAAGCCGTTTCTGTGGGATAAAGCTGTTCAAACTCATCAGCAATTTACCGTGTATTTTTTTGGTTGGGTTTCCACTCACAGAGATAAATGAGATTTCACTTCCAGTGTTCCATTGGATGACGGCAGGGTTAAAGGCTTGCTGATTTTGACTAGGACCTCCGAGCGAGATCTCCTTGAAGGATTCGGCACCAATAGTAAGGTTTTCCGAGAGCCAACTTGAGATGTTGCGGGGAACTGTGTCGAAGGGGGGATAATAGGTGCTGGCAGTAAAGTTATGTTCTCCCCCAAAAGATCCAAGGCCCATGAGCACCTTGGCGGGAATGAGCTTCTTGTGACTCTCAGCGAGCACGGCGAATAAAGGCGCCCACGCATAGTCTGCCATATGGGACATGACTTGAGGCTGCAGGTAGAATAGTCAGCACATGAGTGTCAATCGTGTCTTAGCTCCCAAGCTTACCCTTTCAATGAGTGACGAGTTTTCCTTGCCGATAAAAGCCCAGAACCACAGCGCCATAAGGCTGAGATATCGATTCATGTCATAGCCATAGGCACGATCCCACGGGCCCGCCATATTCTTCATACCGGGGTGCCAGAGTTGTCCAACCGATTCCCAAGTATGCTTGATCATGCCAGGAGCAGACTTGGTCATGATGGAGTCTTTGGGAAGGTATTTACTCCACAAGACGAGACCGTAAAGCGACACACCCGTGTATGTGCCCGAATTGAACTCGGAGAGAGTATTGGCCCGGTCAAATAGGTCAATAATATCTTGAGCATATCGCTCGCCGCTCTTGGTCATATTTTGCTCATTGAGTCGTCGGCCAGTCCAGCCCGACATGAAAGCCCTCATGATAGCCTATGAAACACAAATTAGCGCGGCGCTTCTTCATCGATATGAGCTACTGACAGGGTTACTATAGGCAGGATACAGATTATCCTTCTTCGGGTCCAGGTTGCCAAACCTGTATTCGTCACCCTTGGTGGCATTGTGAAGCGACTCGAGCATCAACTCTTGCGTGGGTTTACTAATTAGATGTGGGAACTCCTCGAGGGCCATGATGAGGGTCGTGCCAACAAAACCACGCCAGTTGGGATCCCATGTGTTATAGATAGAAGCAGGATATGCCTCTGACCCGACGTCTGGCTCCGAGGGCTGCTTCTGGTAGGTGGCAAACCTTACACTGTCAGCATTGCCTCAATATCTAGACAAAATGCGGAAGTTACCATTCATCAGCAGGCTCTTTGTACTGGCCATGGATCACGTTCTTGATGATCTTTTCGGCCTGGGCAGCGTCCTTGCCCTTGTTCCGAGCCAAAAGTCCGAAGGCGTACCACACCGAACTGCGCGTCTCGTGCCTGAGTGCTGCAGCGCCACTGAAATCGTAGAGATAACCGGCCTTTGCATCGTAGTAGGTATCCATCCATGCCATACTCTCAGTAAAGAGCTCTTTGGCATTCTCGGACAAGGAGTCGGCGTACGATGACGCTGCAGCCCTTCCAGCCAGGGCAGCAACGCCCAAGGAAGCTAGAGCGTGGATACGCATGTTGCAAGACCTTGTCTACGAACGATTCACACGAAGTAAACACAAAGTTTGGTGCAGGAAACAGATCACGAGAGACAACGCCGTATGGGACATATATAGGTTCCGTTATTTTCTTGGCATCGGCCTACAATCGAGGGGGTGGTGCAGCAATTCGCTCTACTCCGAGGTAAATGCACCAACGAGAACTATCGTGTTCCCCCGCTCTCCAGGTTTTCTCAGCAAGCTCACGGAGAATGAACAAATGGAGCTTGGCAATCATCGGAGACTTGCTGGAAGAGGTCTGACCCCTGTCCTTAGCTCGTGTGGAGTCGTGCTTAGCTCGGAGATCAACATGTGTTTTATCCGTATTTGACAGTTGAGCCGGCTTAATTAAATGGGGGTTCGCTCGGATGGCTAGTCGGTCCGCTTGAATAGCCAATCATGGGAGATCAATGTCCAGAGTCGAGTCTGGGGATTTCGTCTCACCGACAGATGCAAAGCATCTCTGCACAAGTTGGCATTGATCTTGCATAAAGGTGGCCGGCTTGACATCCAAGTTGCATCAAATGGCTTGATCCTAACTTAAGTGAAGACCATTTGGTGTGAAGGAGCTTGGGGGCAGCCATCTCGCTTACGAGCGATAAGATACTTAGTCAGCCGCTGAGGTACCCGTAAGGTGGAGCTTATCTGCCGGTATCAAGTTGCTCAAACGAAGATGAGTGCCTTTTCCAACCAAATGTGTAGAATTTTCATGTCCGCTGCTGTTTCCACTAGATAACTTGGCCATCGCAAGCACAATTTAGCATAAGACCTGGCCTGGAACTTGATTGGGATCGATTCTTTTCCATTATCCCCAAATCTGTAGGGTAGGAAGCCATTGGGGTGCTTCCTGAAGACTACCTATGGATGGAGTACTTGGCCATATGCCTCAATTTTAGATTTGTAGGAACAGTGTATCGTTCGCTCCTCTCAGTTCACGCTCTCTTGCTCTATTCTTATGCTCCTATCAACAGGCCAGAAAGCTTTCAATCTTGCTTGACTGATGATGAAAGTCGCAGCCGAGCCAGGAGACGAGATTGCATATCCAGAGCAATCAATGAAGCTAACCTCCAGATTAGTGAGTTCTCAGCGAGGGACGTATGATGACACTGACGAATGACGGCATACGGTAGATATGCCCCAAACAACAAAGTTTGCTTGGACTCATGGCTGATAACGTCGGGACCAAGATGCCACATGTCGTTACACACGATAGCCGTGCAAAGACCCGTCACTATGCCGTAAACAATAGCTGCAAGCTCTCCAGCACCAGAGAGTCGCTGCTTCGACAGCAGTGCACGAGTCAGATACACAGCTAGAGGGAATTGGACGATGAGCTCAACATAGACGAGGAAATCGAAGAAGTGCCCAGGAGCATCGAGGTTGTAATACGGATCAGCCATAGTGGTGATATACCACTGACGGTAGGCAACGAGAAAGTGAAGTGGCGACCCAGAAGGTTGACAGAGGGACTCGGGATAAAATGGGACAAAGTCAACGCCTACCCTTTGTCGTCAGCTGCAGGCACAATACAGGCTACGACGGACTGACCTAGCATAGCACTCAAATGCAAGACTACTACGAGAAAGTAGAGATAATCGCGCGAAGGCTTATTAGACGCCATTGAAACGATGTTACTGTAATGGTTAAGATGATCAAGTGCAGAATAGGGAAGAAGGATGAAGGTCAAGAAATGGATGAAAGAGATGAGGGAAGAGCGGGGTGTCACTCAACAGATTGAAGTAGCCCTAAGCCAAGCCGTGAGCCAGTCTTCGGACAGCGTTAGTGCGCTATCAGGTGATAACCGAAATGAAGAATATGTCTGATACTAGCTTAGCATTCATTGGGCTGAAAGTTAGTGCTGACATCGGTGGTACAATCATTTCCACCAGAACAGCGTGACATGATTGGCCTGAATTTCGGCACACAACTACGAGAATGATGTAGAAGGGGTTGATGTTATAACGGATATTTTCATTTATATATTGTGAGTAATCCCATAATTCCAGTTATTTGCGTCGTGTTTGCACGGATTCTATCGAGTTTCCCATTACGTTGCGTCATTACGCACGCCCATGTCCAAGTAGTCGTGTAACCAGGAGGTTTACGGGTTCCACCGGCGATAGATTGTAAATTGCTGTTGCATTCTTTCTCTTTGACCAGGCGTGAACTCATTCGTGCTGTTGAGATATCAGGACCGGGATTCAAGCAGTAACTCTCAATAACCACAAAAATATCACGTACCAAGAATCATCAGAGTAATCCATGTAATTGTGGATTGGATCTTCTCCAGGGGAGTCAGGGCACGAATCTCTCCCGATGGGACACCCGCTTGAGCCACCGGACTGTGCTGGTGTATCGCTGACTTGGTCATTGATAGACTCGCAAAGGCGACCGTGAAACGTGTGGAGGAGACCGAGCCAGTGACCAACTTCATGAATTGCCACATGCCCCTTGCGTGGCTCGTTGGTACTATCCTGCTCTTGGGCAGGCATGCCTGGCATGGTGTTTGCGTTGAGGATACAGCCATCCAACCAGTAGTTGTCATAGTTAGGATCTGAGGATGCCGGTGTCGGCAGGTTGCATTGTCCACCAAGCCCCGGAATGAGATCGCTGAAGAAGTACACGTTGAGCGAGTCGTAGCCGCCTCGTCGATTGGCTCTCATGAAGGCTACGTAGGCGTCGTAGTCATCAATTGTGCCGCCTTCGCCGTAGAAACCCTTGCCCACGGTATCATCTACGATACGCGATGTGTTGACGAGTTCAAACTCAAAGCCATGCGGGAGAAAGGCACGACGCAGCGTGTCAAACTGTCATTTGTCAGCGAACTGCATCGAGCGAGCGATGGTCATTCATGTACTGACTTGGGTATCTAGAGTTTTGTCACTTATCAAGTTCTCATTTGCATGAGTGCTGCCCACGTGAAAATAGACGTCGATCAGATGCGTCTGGTTACTTTGCTTTTGTGCAAGATCTTGAATCTGTTGGTCTGGTACGACATGGTCGTTCTCGTTTCCACAGAAGTCGAGAGCGTGGGATAAGGCCAGTGTTGACGCAAACAGTGTTTGTCTGGCTAAAGTGTTGAGCTGCATGGTGGTGCCAGTTTCACAGTAATCAACGATCGATCCTGCTTTACAGCTTCAGCAGACAGTCCATCGCCGAATCACGATAACCTCTGGCCTTTATACCTCAGTCAAAGTCTCAGCAAGGGTAGAATATCTTGACGTTGCAATGCTTGAAATACGAGATGTCTTTTAGAGTTGCATTGCTGGCAACCCGACCTGCCTGATTCGGCGCTATCTCCTCGCGATTCTTCTTGGCTTTCCTACTACTGCCACAGTATCCGTGCTGTGATCCGAGCTGCCCCAATTGACTTGGCTCCGTCCGGCAAAGATCGTCAATGTCGCAAGGTCTATGCATAGATACGAGATCAGTATTCAAGTCGTCACTACACCGACATAGGTGATCACATTAACGATATCGCTCCTCCCAAGCCCATCATCCCCCTTGTCTCTAATTTTTAGTGCCATGCGCTAGCAATCGATCCTATCTGTTTGTGTCTTGAAATTTTGTCCATCGCATGATTTTATTTATCTCCCGTGAAGTAAACTTGTATTTATGTGCCGATGTTGAGAAACTTTTCCTGACTAGGTGGCCAGTCTTGTGCCCTCGAATTTTCCACCGCTCCAGAGCACAAAGTTCGAGAAAGACACGTCAAGTGCGGCGTATGATTCGTTAGTGATCAAAGAAATTTTCTTAACGATTTTCCGTCCGTCAACCGGTGATTTACCAAATATCGAAAACAGAGCGATACTTAAACAAGGGAATTAGTTGAACACATATCCCATTAGAATGTTGGAAGATTAAGGGACTGGATGCGTAACCTATTAATGTTTTAGACCTGCAGTACAATATCAAATGCATACTAAAAGTACATGAACTCATGCCATAATTCTTGTCATGCGTTTGAGTAAAAGTTATAGTCACGGGCTGATGTGGTGACTCTTAGGGGCTAATCGGTATTATGTATCTACAACCGGCGTGCATCGTACTCTTCCAGATTAGAAGAATATGGCAGGTTGTTGAAAATGTATTCTTATATCAAGACTCACCTTGATTGGAAATGTGAGGGTAGCCGTGAACAAGTTCATAGCTTGCCGACGGGAGGATAATCACTCTTCCGCCTCCTCCGCTTCCTCTTAGGTATTAGTAATACAAAGCGATGGTAAAGTGCAATATGATTGGTTCATGTTTCCGAAGTCAATTCCACTTTTGGGAGATTGCCTCGGGTTGGTACTTCCGAAAGTTGACGTCATGATCCCGTGGTTGACGTCTGGGATCTAGAAATAGCTGAGGGTTGCTGTTTTCCGCTCTTCTTCGACCTTGACTATACTGCCTAACAAAGGGATGACAGCTAATACAATGACAGGAAAGAAAGTATTTATGTTCGTAAACCCCCGTCAGTTGGTCATTTAGCCATACTCATTGATCCTACAGCACTGGGACCACCGGCTACATTGGCGGGGACGCCTTTCACGCCTTGCACGAGGCAGAGCCAACATGGGAGTTCTCTGTCCTTGTTAGGACCGAAGAGAAGGGACAGCAAATCCAGGCCAAATATCCAGACACCAAGTTGATTGTTGGCTCCTTGGATGACTCTCAACTGATTGAAAAGGCCGCTGCTGGAGCAGACATTGTAATCCGTGGGTTTAACCTCTACTGGTTTAGATAGAGCCTGAACCAAGGTATCGCTGACCCAAGTTTTATAGATACCGCTGATAGCTCGGATCATCCAGGTGCAGCCCGATCCATAGGCGCGGGCTTGCGATCAAGCCATTCTGGATCCAATCCGGGATATTGGATTCACATCAGCGGCACCGGCATCCTTTGTTGGTACGACATGGACAACAAGCGTTATGGCGAAGCTCCTCTCCTAGATCAAGCGTATGATGATTTGGAAGGTATCGAAAAAGTCACATCCCTACCTGATACCGCCTTCCACCGTGATGTCGACAAGATCGTGTTGGACGAAGCAGCTAAGGACCCCGACGCCGTCAAAGTTGCTATCGTCTGTCCCCCGACCATATATGGCTGCGGGCGAGGTCCTGTAAGCCAGAGAAGTCGGCAAATCCCCGGGCTCGTTTCTACTACTTTGGAAAAGGGTTTCGGGCCCATCATTGGCTCTGGCGAGACTGAGTGGGATAATGTCAACGTCCATGACCTCTCTAGTCTCATTGTTCTGCTGTCACAACAGGCAGCCTCAACAAGAAACAAAGAGTCTGAAGGAGAGATCTGGGGTCCAAAGGGGTATCATTTTGCCGAGAATGGAACGCACAGGTGGAGCGATATTGCCAAAATTGTGGCCGAAGAAGCACACAAGCAGGGCTTCATCGACCATGCTGATACGAAGAAATTGGCCGTTGACGAGGCTAAGGAGAAACTTGGCTTTCAGGCACTGTCGTGGGGCTTGAACAGTAAAGGAAAAGCAGAGCGCGCGCGCAAGTATCTGGGTTGGATCCCGAGCAGCCCAAGCTTAGAGTCTGTGATTCCCGAGATGGTGCGAATCGAGGCAGCACGCTTGGGTTTGGCCGCGAAGTAGTTATTTCACAACAGTCAATCCTCAGGAGCCTCATACTTTAATCACTGACGCTAGAGTTCGTAGAAGATTGTGTGCTTGCGTACATTTGAATCAATACATTTGTTCGAAGTGCGATGATATTCTCAAATTCAAAGCCAAGCCAGCCTAACATTGATGTCGTCGGTCGCAGTCAGGGGCTGTCTTGAGGGATTCGTAGAGATAGTGACCACATTAGTAGAAGATAGAAGATAGTGTAAACTAGAAGGTCCCAGCGGGATCGAAAGAATGCTAGTTATCGCCCTAATAGCCGATGGTCGTGACACTGTTGTTTCCTTTTCGGTATATCTGCAAAGTAAGGCTGCGTGCGTCCAAAGTAATCAAGAACTGCAAGAATAAATTGATATCGACGTATTCCGTGTATCTGTGAAGATCGTAGCTATGGCGTGTACTGTATCTGATCGTGTACCGGGAACGACCAACCGCGGGATGAGGTATCCAGTCCAGCTTCCTGCCAGAACCTAACTAGCTCTTGGCAATAGCCGGATGTAGAGGTCCGGCTTTTGCCAGAGGGTAAACGCCTCATTCTGTTGCAACCAGTCTTGGCTTTTGGGGTCCAGCTCCAAGTCAAAGTTCCAGACCACACGTGCCAGTATCAGCCGCATCTCGGCGTAAGCAAGGCTATGATAGGCATTCATGTTAGTAAGTCTTCCCCTAATTAAAGTGCGTCGAATGCGCCACTCACTTCTTTCCAAGGCAATTCCGGGGACCAAATGAAAATGGCTGAAATGCTTCCTTTCGGTCATTGTTAAAACGAGGCTCATTAAGCCACCTTTCAGGGATAAAAGACTCTGGAAGCAAAAAGTTGTCCGGGCTATGATTCATTGGCCATTGCCAGATGCCGAGGATTGTCTGCAAATCGTTAGAAATGAGATGCCGATGAATAAATAGATACTAAACATACGCCTGGAGCAACATAGTGCCCACAAATAGTATCTCCTCCAGCCGGCGCCTTGCGAGGTATGGCGGTAGGCACAGCCGGGAAGAAACGAAGGGCTTCATTCAGGACAGCCAGCATATAAGTCAGTTTCTGGACGCTGAGAAGGTCAATCTCATCTTCACTACTGAAGCTAGACCTGACTTCCTTGGCCAACTTTTTCATCACCGGCTGGTGTTTGGAGAGGAGATAGGTTACTGCTGACAGTGTAGTGGCGGTTGTCTCGGAGCCAGCGATGATCAGAAGGCTGGAGTTATCGATGATCTCAGGGTATGACAGTTTCTGTTGGTAACTCTTAGCGTTTGACATCATTCAGATGAACCATACCCACCAGGTTCTCTTTAGTGTTGACCATGGAGGCCATAAAGTCATGTCTTGTGTCCTCGGTGGCTAGACGCCTGCCAACCTTCTCCTTGGTCAACTCAATATGGGCACGAAACTTTCTGGCTGTCTCTTTAGAGACAAGCATTTTGATCATGAATTCGCTGAAGGGATACTTCCTCAAAACATTATTGAAGGCGTTTGCGCGAATTCTATCAAAAATGAGCGACACCCAAGCGTGATAAGTCGAGTCCTTCAGGCATCCAAAAGGTTCTCCAAAGGCAAGGTCTCCAATTATGTCAAAAGTGGTCCAGTTGTACCACGATGTCATCTCGACGGGCTGGCGTCCCTCTGCGGAGACCTCGTGTAACCGTTGAATCAGGAGCGAGACGTAGTCCTGGATAAGTGGTTGTTGAGCGACCATTGCCTGGGCAGAGAATCCGTGAGACAGCACTCTTCGCATGCGGCCATGATCTTGGCGGCCAGCACTAATAACGCTGTATTTCTGCGTCTTCCAGAAATCGAGATCTTTTCCGTTTTCCTCCTGGCCTCGTTTCCGATGACCCATGACTGCATTCCATGCATCCGGGTTGATAAACGAAAGCTCATTAGGAGCGAGCCGAACTACCTCTCCGTACTGTTCATGTAGCTGCAGGACCTTCTGGTGAGACTTGCCAGATAGTACGGCCAGGGAGTGAGGAATGCGAGACGCTGCCCAGAGCCGAGGGCCGGGATAATTTCGTAGTGGGTGAAGGAACAGATTGTAAAGAGTGAGGGCAATTACATAGCAAATAGCCTTCACATGAAAGTCAGCTATTACCATGCTGTGACAGGGACCAGGGCTCGCATTTTGCGATAACCTACCGCAACACAAAGAAGTGCTGAGAATTGAAGGAAATGCCCCAAGAGGCTAGACAAACGTAAAAGAAGCAGGGCCATATTGCGAGGCACACCGACAAGGCAGGGAATCTTTGAACTAGATGTTGAATTTGCCCCGGACTATGTCAGACATTTTAATCTCTGGACTAGTCGCATAAAATGCAGACCACCCACCTATTTAAACAAAGAAGGAGTTCTCGGAACTATCCCATGACCGTCTCTTTCTTTGAAAATTTCGGACATTTCACCACGTACCGACAACAAGTGATAATCCCGAAACACGATTGTCCACTTAGTGGAGAAGTCGGTCAATCGGCCTCGGCACGCTGTGGGTCATATGCAGTCGTAGTCCTCCATGAGACCTTGGTGTTGCGACCATGTTGCAGATCAGAACTTTTGTGTCTCATTAGACCAAGAGAGGTGCACAACGATCACTTCCAAATACGCCACGCTGCAGTAGTCTTGCCTCGATACAACCAGACGGATAAATCGGATCAAAAACAGCCATGTATGTGTATTAAGAGATAGCTTCTCTCGCTTGTGTCTGCGTCTTCCCTCAAGTTTCACCTGGTGGGTGCAACGCAGTTATCCCTGTGAGCGATCAGAAGTCCCATCCCACATTGACCTGAACGACGGCAAGAATACGTTACCGTCTGAACTGCAACAGGTATGTCCATGGGAGTTAGATGTCTGAATCCACTCAATCAGCGGCCTACAGTAAGAGGCAATCTTTGCCCTGGAATGTGTGAGGCGCCAAGGTTTGGTAGAGTTTCAGCCGCTGTCAAGATGAATATATGCAAGTCAAGACTTCTATAGATCTCATGCCTGGAAGATAATGTATCGACTGATAAAAAAAGCAATTACTTGACTGAGACTATGAGCTTTTAAAACTTATATCGGTCTATATCGGACATGGTTTGCCGTGGATACGGATTGTAGCATGATTGAATACGTTATTACTTTGAGCAATAGTACTAAGAGTGAGGATTTCACAATGGCCAGTACAAGCTTATTCGCTGCCGTCAAGTTCCTGAACCTGGCCTCCACTAAGCGGGCTTAGGTATATAGCTCAAAACACATGCAAAACCAGACATAGCGGCTCCATGAATGTCACATCAAGACTGGAGGCCCTCCAATGAGCAAAAGTCGATTACTTCTACTGTATCGAGAACTTTACGTCATCGAGCGTGCGGTGTGGAGATGTATGTCTCGGGAATCTAGTATCGGGATTTCGGGTGGTGTGGCGGTCTGATAATGCCGCGGACTTTTTTCCGGGATTATTCGTACTGAAATGACTGGTGTCGTTACCGGATATTGCGGTTGATATAATCTTCTCATCGTGCTACTTAATTCATCGGATTGCGTTTTTCTATGCATCATGCCTAATATCTAAACTTCTAACCTGAATACTTTGTCGCCCACCAAACAACTCATGACGCTTCTAGGTCCACCTTCCGCTTCTATGTGCTGTTTATATGATTGAGTTTCGAGAGGCCGGCGTATGATGTCTGTTGTAGAGTGCTCACTTCTTTAACAGTGTTTTGATCATGCGGAGGATAGGTTTGTGCAGAAGTCTTAGAGCCGAATGCTTAGCCCAGGTAAGCTGGTGTTTGTCGTGCACTCATGGATTCCTTGACACCAATAGAATCCGGTTTGACTGTGCGGCTTCTATATGAATCACTACTACAATCAGCGAGAGGACTGAGCGAAATTCGCAAATTAATGTCTCGGAAGTTTTGACAGTACGCACAAATGTGAGGTCGTGAAGAGTATTGGGTAGCCAGCAGCCCCCGTCTACACACGTTTATCTATCCAAAGATAATGATTGGTATGGGTTTCTTGCTAGTCGGACACAAGGCTCCCTGAAGAAGCCCTTTTACTAGTGATGTTGCTTCAATTGAGCTGCCATTAGCGCTGCTTTTAACCCGCCATAGTTGCCATATAGGCTATACGCCAGTTTGTGATCATGCACCCATGCATGGCAGTAATTGCGGCAACGACTTTTGAGTATATTCTGATAGTGCAACTGTAATCAACTAACTACCAACGAGCCAATAACCCTGGGTCGGCCAGTCGGTGAGGGACGTCTCTGCCTGATTGCAAACTCAGTACCTGTGGCCAACTTGGAGGCTTCCTACATTAACTGCGTAAAAAATGGGCTCAAACTAATATCAGAATTGAGAACGGGTACGCCGATGCATTGTCTCGAATGTTGACTATTGCAAGAAAATAACACAAAAAAAAGGAGAAGAAAAGACGAACGATACATACAAATTCAGACTAGATTCAGCGCTCAGGTCCAACTCATGCAGAGTCAGCAATGGCGCATGAGCCAAGCTGCCTACATGAGACTTACGGCTTAGGCGTCACTGTCTATTTACTGTCTATTTGCTTATTCCTATCAAGGGTATGGCTTCTATAATTCAAAAAAACATAGTTTCTTTCTATATTAA
>JAADYS010001792.1:0-11424 GCA_012931995.1 Fusarium albosuccineum | reverse complement strand
CCTCCTGTTGTCACACTGATGCGTTGGCTTCTTGGCCCACAGATAGCTGCTGCGTAGCTGTCGCGGTTATCCGACCTTTTTATGTGACCTGATTGGGTGAAGCCGTTCAATAACAAGCTGAAAGGGCACTGCTAGGCTAAGCTAGGAGACAAGGAGTATCTATTGACTGCAGATTGTTTGATTTCCAGCCAATCCGATCATGCATGGACGTCTGCGCACAAGTTTGCTGTCTCAGGATTGGTTGGCTGCGTTTTGACAGTAGGTTGAAGAAAGTATTCTCTCGTTGGTTTCTTTATTTGATTCATCTCTCATTCTTTCTCTTTTTTGTTTATCTATTTTTCTGTGTATCGAAACAAATGCTGTGTTTGCCACTCATAAGTTTGTATTTCTACGTGCGCTCATTCAATTTGGCCTTTTGTGCTAGTTACTGCCGTTGTGTTGCTGTGCCCTTTCTGGTCGCCTAGATCCTCCTTCTGGTATTAGAATAAAGTTAAAAAGAAGCAAAGCTTATTTGTGAGAGAACTTCCTGTTCTAGCCTCGTCAATTGACACAATACCCTAGAGTTGGCAATGTTTGCCGCTAAATCTCGCGTAGATAGTGGCGTGGCTAAATGATAACAAAGCCGGGGTCAAACTCGTCACTGACCCTCGCAAATTGCGATTGCCACAGATGCCTTACCAGTAAGCAGATAGTAATCATTTATCTCTGGATAATGCCAGGGATAGCTTCCCTCGATTGATACATGCGAGAGGGGTAGTCTTGGCCGGAACGCATCAGTCCACTCCGCCGGTGGCGAGGAAGATCCCTGCAGTCACGAGGGATAAGCTCAATTTGATGCTTAAACCGAGACTGGAACTGGTGGGAGTCCCTTTGTAATTAGACTCTGGATCGAATCGGCGTTGATGGAAGGTCCTTTGGGATCTCATGGAGGGCACTATCTCGCCCGTCAGCCAAGCGACTTGTGACCTGCCGTTATCAAGCAAGCCTGCGGTTGCGAATGATTCAAAAGTTCCACGCGACGTGGGATTTGAGCCGGACTTGGATCCTGGAACAGGCAGCTCCCGCGGGGGATCGAGTGCGAGTGCCAAGACAGATCGTCCCGCAGATCCCTACAACTGCCTCATTTGGACGGCCGCCGTAACGCCATGGCCGTGGTGATTGGTGCAATGCCATATTGTGCGATGCAGAAGTGCCATGCAGAGCGCGACGAAGCCATCAACATGAGGGAACCGCAAGCTCCTCCGCATTGCTCGAGTATAAAGTCCCAGCGTTGCTCTAGAGTTGAGGAATAGCCCATCACTGCCTCTCTCGTCCTTGACAGCAGTAGTCCTCAGTCCCTCCCTGGCCCAGCATGCGGTATTCTACTCCCCTCGTCGCTTTGGCGCTGCCCGCTCTGGTCAGCGCTAACAAGAAGAAGCCCCTGGTCGACTCCAAGAAGCTGCAGAAGCTCATCAACATCGACGGCCTGATCGCCGGCTCCCAGAAGCTGCAGGACTTTGCTGATGCCAATGGCGGAAACCGTGCCTTCGGCAGCTCTGGCCACAATGCCACTGTCGACTGGCTGTACGACACCCTCAAGGCCACCGGCTACTACGACGTGGTCAAGCAGCCCTTCACCGAGCTCTACGCCCAGGGCACTGCCGCTCTCAAGGTCGACGGCGAGGACGTTGCCGCCAACATCATGACCTACACGCCCGCCGGCACCGCCAGCGGCCCTCTCGTCAAGGTCGCCAACCTTGGATGTGACGCAGAGGACTACCCCGCCGAGGCCAAGGGCAGCGTCGTGCTCGTGTCGCGAGGAGAGTGCCCCTTTGCCCAGAAGTCGACCAATGCCAAGACTGCCGGTGCTGAGGGTGTCATTGTGTACAACAACGTCCCTGGCAGCTTGAGTGGCACGCTCGGCGCTGCCTTCGGCGATTACGCGCCCATTGTCGGCATCAGCCAGGAGGATGGCCAGGCGATCCTTACCAAGCTTGAGGCCGGCGATGTTACCGTCGATCTCGACATTGATGCCACCGTTGAGGACCGTGTCACCTTCAATGTCATTGCTGAGACCAAGGAGGGTGACCACGACAACGTCCTTGTCCTTGGTGGACACTCTGACTCTGTGCCTGCTGGGCCCGGTATCAAGTGAGTTTGACTCTAAAATGTTTGATATTACAAAACACTAACCAGTTTGCAGCGATGATGGCTCTGGCACTGTTGGTGTGCTCAAGGTTGCCCAGGCCCTCACCAAGTTCCGCGTCAAGAACGCCGTCCGCTTCGCTTTCTGGAGCGCTGAGGAGTTTGGTCTTCTTGGCTCTTACCACTACATCAAGTCGGTCAACAGCTCCGACACCGAGCTCGCCAAGATCCGAGCCTACCTCAACTTTGACATGATTGCCAGCCCCAACTACGTCTACGGCATCTACGACGGTGATGGCAGCGCCTTCAACCTCACCGGCCCTGCTGGCTCCGACGTCATCGAGAAGGACTTTGAGAAGTTCTTCAAGTCCAAGAAGGAGCCTTTCGTGCCCTCCGAGTTCAGCGGCCGCTCCGACTACGCCGGCTTCATCGAGAACGGTATTCCCTCCGGCGGTCTCTTCACCGGCGCCGAGCAGCTCAAGACTGAGGAGGAGGCTAAGCTTTTCGGCGGTGAGGCTGGTGTTGCTTACGATGTCAACTACCACCTTGCTGGCGATGACATCACCAACCTCAACAAGGAGGCCTTCCTCCTCAACACCAAGGCCATCGCCAACTCTGTTGCCAAGTACGCCCTGAGCTTCAAGTCTCTGCCTGCCGTCAGCAAGGTTTCCCGACGATGGGACGCCGATGCTGCTCAGCACCTCAAGCGATCCAGCACCCACAGCCACGCCCACGACGGTCCTTGCGGCGCTGTCAGCGAGTAGATGATGGCTTTGTAGTTGTACGGCAGATCACGGAGTTAGATGAGTGATGTATATGATGTAGAGTAGAATGAGAAAAATGAGTTACGAGTTGATCAAGTAGTGTAATCAAAATATCAAAAATGACATCAATTTCTGAACGCTTTCTGTGCTGTCCATGTGAATACTAAGAATCTTGAACACTACGATACTTAAAACATATTTTGGTTTTGGTTTCTATCCTGGAAGTCTATGTTTAGTTGAGTTTGTTCTCTATTTTACCGGTTGGTTATGGCTGGGCTGTATGCTTGATTATCGGTCCAGATAGCCTCGAAATGGTATATATCGTTGGGGCGCTATGGAGTCGCTTTCAACTGTCCATACGCCCCAAGCAGGCTGCTCACAACTCCACATATCCCAACAACACCGTCATTGAACTTCGTCAGCCCAGAAGCAGAAGATGAAATAGCCAAGTCGCAAAGACCAGACAAAAGTTGAATTTTACTGGCAACGCGTTTGCTAAGGTAAGAACGTCGTATTAGCATGACTTTGTTGGAGGATATTGAAGATACCGATGTTGGCAGGGGACTCACAAAGCAACATGTCTAGCAGACGATACGCCCTCGCAAGTTTTTCTATGCGGTCTGAGCCGATAGAAACAGTATAATTGGCTGATCAGACCGCAAAGGACTGCGCATAGCCACAATCGTGAGGCCTCGAGTTGTATTTGCCCAGCTTGCTTCCACGGATATATGCCCAGACTGTTGAGAACCGTCATATTATCTAAGGTTACATAGGCGGCGAAGAAAAGCTGACGGGCAGACAAAAACCGCTGCAAGAAGTAATCGTGACTCTCGGAGGCGATGATCTTGGCTGCTGTCTGCACGTATCCTGGCCCCTTGCCAAGCCGAAGAAGTTTGCGCGTTAGGGTGAGTTGTTTCATGAGATTTGTCCATTGTGTTTCTTCGAGTCGTGATGGATACTTCTTTTTCACCAAGAGCCAGATTCGAAGGCGAGAAAAATATTGTACTAGGCGCATGAGCTTGTCCCGGTCGATCAGCGTGGAGCTGATTCTTGCCCACTGGAATAGCGGTAGATGAAAGTCGGCTTCGTTCATCGTGGTCGAGGGTGAAAAATACAAGACGAGACACAAAAAAGCGATGGGTTGAAGAAGCAGGAGCTTTGGTACACCGATGGCATAGTGCAGTCGCTGGTGGGCACACCATCCTATGGCTTATGTCGATACACCCGAGGACTCAATGGCGGATATGCAATTAATTCCATTCAACGGCAAACGAAGTACTATTCGCTTGTCCGGCAGCTTCCGGAGGCTGGCCGGAAGATGATGTTGGTGTGGAGCACACGGTCGGTAAGCTCGGCCTGGAGAGAATGTAGCTCGGAAGAATACGACCGCTCAATCAGGATAGTCCTTGAGAATCCGGGAGCAAGAATTGCTGTCATATAAACAGCGAATGGCCCGTGATGACTAGAAGGTAATCCGATGCAAGATAGAATCGCTTCTTTAGCCAGTTTACTTTGAGATATCAAGACACGCAGCATCTCTTCACTCACCATGCCTTCTCACGATTCTGAAATAATCATCGTCGGAGGTGGCGTCTTCGGCCTCAGCACTGCTCTATGGCTCGCACGTGGTGGCTATAGAAACATCACCATCTTTGATCGATGTGCATTTGACAAGAATCATTACAACCCGTCAAGAGGCTGCGATGGCGCTTCTGCGGATATCAACAAGGTCTTTCGCATGGCCTACGCCGAAAGAACTGAGTAAAAGCTTCTATGTCCTGACTTTGATAGTCAACTGCTGATGCCGATTGCTTAGTTACCAGGACTTGGCCATCCAAGCGAGGGACCTTTGGCTGTCATGGAACAAGACCATTGCCGAGAGCAGTTCGTCCGAGTTACCGGAAGGATTGAACCCAGAAGACAAGCTCTTCTACATCTGTGGATCCTACTTTCTCGCTGAGGGTCCAGATCTGCGGGACTACTATGCTGAGAGCCTAGACACCATGGAAAAGACGGCACCAGAGTTCCGTAAGATGCAGTTCGTTAAGGTACTACAACAAATACGGCGGTCCATTCTCTAACTATGGTTGCTGACCTCGTCCCGTAGGGGAATTATGACGATGAGAAGAGGCTGGCCGATATTGGTCCTAAATGGGTAGAAAAGTATCACATAATCGACAAGATCAACAATGGAAACACGAACGGCTTCATTGACATTCAGGGAGGAATTACCATCGCGGACAAGGTAAGTCAAGCTACCTTCCCCTTTTCATATTATTGCCATTAATGACTGTGTACGGTTAGGCCTGTGTGTACGCCAAATTTCTGTGTGAGCAAGCTGGAGTCAAATTCGTTCTTGGAGATCCTCAGGGCAAGTTGTCTAGTTTGATCATAGAGAACGATGGCTTGAAGAAGAGAGTGGCGGGCATCAAAACTGCTGATGGACTCCGTCATATGGGAGACCTGGTCATCGTTGCTGGTAATACCCAACTATCACTGCTATTGCCACGTGCTAACGCTCCTCCAGCTGGCAGTTGGACTTCATCTATCATCCCCGAAGCCCACCAAACTGTGGAAGCCACGGCCGGAACAGTCATGTTTATCGACATTCCAAAGCACAGACAAGATCTCTGGGAGCGATTTCATCCCGACAATTACCCCGTGTGGTCTTACCGAAGAGGTGAAGGCGATAGGTATGGCTATCGTCTAAAGTGTTCAAGACGAAGCTAACATCATGATCAGCTACTATCAAGGCGGCGGGTTTCCTATTTCTAAAGAAGGCCGACTCAAGTTTGGTTTCCGGGGCCGCAAAGTGAGTCTAGCTGGAAACTCTATCGGGCTCGATGCTGAAACACCGGGCAGTTCACAAACTTCCAAGATCATCCAACGGAACCGGATCTGTAAGTCTAGAATGCTTATCGTGTAGGAGTACGCTGACGGATTACAGGCGAATTTCCACTCCTAGGACCAAGTACACTGCGGACCGCATCAACACGGTGCCCTTGTACGGCCTCTCACGGATGAAGGAGGTCATCGCTCAAGGATTTCCGGAGCTGGTCGAGTTTGGCTTCACAGACAGTAGAGTGAGTGTTTGCTCAATAGAGTTGCAGATGGGACTATTAACGCAATATATAGTTGTGTTGGTATACCGACAGCATTGACAACGATGTGCGTAGCCAACTCCCAGTCTTCTTCTGAAGTCGCTCTAACGCCGACAGTATGTCATTGACTACGTTCCCGGGTACTCCGACTCGCTCTTCATCTGCACGGGAGGCTCGTAAGGCTTTCCACCCCGTGATGTCTGAGATAGGCAACTTACATCAACGCAGGGGACATGCTTTCAAGTTTCTACCTGTCCTTGGAAAAGTATGATCCTATAATTACTGTTGAATCTCTCGCCACACGGGCTAACATAATTACCCCAGCATGTCAAAAACCAGATCGAGCGAGTTCCTGATCAGTTCACCCCGGCTTGGAAATGGCGAGTTGCGGCGCAGGGCAAGCCCAACAACGGCTTATCTGAGGGAGAAGATGGTCCGAGAGAAATGTCCAAGCTGGAGATGGCTTCGGGTATGTTCGCTTCGTTTTCGTTCCTCCTCTTGGCCACAAGCTGACTCTTTTTGAAAAGCCCAGGACTTCAAGTTGAAGCAGGTAAGATCAACCACCGGGCAATCTTCATACAGGGCTCACCAAGCATTAGGTTCCTTTGCAGAAGCTTTAACGAAATCACTTGCCTAACTACAATGAGGCTGAGCGACGATTAGACGGGAGTGGACACAAGACTGAAGTGATGATTCGGGCAGAAAGGTTTAGAAGAGTTTGATAGTCCCCGATGGCTTGAAGTAAACATCGCTTCAACAATCCATATGCCCCATATCGCCTGCGAAATCGCTGATGAAACCTGCCAAAAGCCCATCAACTCCATCCAACACTCCTGCGTCTGCCATGTCGTTTATCCAATGGCTCCAGCTATCCTGCCCCTCTGCTTCTACCACACTTGGTGGAGGCAATGGCGCGGGTACTGTGCGACTCTTGCTGAAGACCATTGCAATCACACGATTCGCCAGAGCCTCAAACGTATCCCGGTATGGAGCGGCGCTTTGCCAGCCCTCTGCTATCGCTACTAACACCATAGTGCAGTCTGTACATGTCTTGCTCACATCCTCTGGCCGGACCGACTCCCATGCTGTAGGTGATGTCCACAAGCAATGCAAATACGTCAAGCCAGCCAAGAAAAGACAGTGTAGCGTCCCCCATGTGTATCTTATAGCTGTGCCTATGTACAATCGCCGGTAGGTCTGGCAGATATTCCTCGACGCCTCAATGCAGTCCTCAAAGATCTGGTTAGATGATTCCTTATACTCTATAAGCTGTCCTCTGTAGAGGAGGAGAATTGTGTAACTGTAGTTTGTCTCGAACCAGGCCTTTTTGGAGAAGATGGATAAGTCATCACTGGCATGGGGACGTGCGGATGGAGCGGTCGCTAGCCAACTATCCAAGTCTGCTCGTAGTTGCCCAATACGAGCATGATAAGTGCCGTCTTCAACGCTGAGGCGCGTGGTGTCCGAGAAAAGTGAAGTGTGTATACGAGCCCAGATGCACCGTAGCTTGAATACGTGAATGGCCGTAGATATTGTTGTTGGCGATTGGCTGGGTTGATTCCTCGGAGAACCCAAAATTCCCCCATCAGTGATAGAAGAGTCATCGATATCTAAAGGGAACTACACGTGCAATGTGATTAGCATACTGGGAGAGCAAGAACGACGTTGGAATCCGAATACCTCGGCATCTATCTCCTGAAGCGGGATGCCTAAAGGACGCCCTAGCTTCACAGCAAAGGTACAATCTATACCTTGTGCTACCCAGAACACTCTCTTACGCATCTCCTTTTGAAGCGGGCTTGCCGCTGGAGCGAACCGCCTAATTCCGCGATGATATCCAAGTTCGATGCACTGGCGCAGTGCAAGACCGGACAGCTTCCTAGCCACGTATTAACTACTTTGACGGTCAGAGGTCTAGGATGCCCCTACCATAAAGATGGCCCGGTCAGGGAGCGGAGAGAATACATGGCGTAACATAGTAGAGCTTGAATAGATTCGATGTTATCTTTTGATAACACATCGGTATATAGTTGAGCCGACATGTAAAGTTGCTGTTAAAGTTAAGTCAGCTTCTGTGGTCCGTCTGGGAGGAGTATAGGAGGCATACTTCAGCCAAAGATTGGGTATTGGGCAAAAGAAGCGCAGCGACAGCATACACCTGTAATGCGGTAGTTTATTAGTATTAGGGGTAGGTCTAGAGCAAACAAAAGTGTAGTCCTACCATATTAAGGAAGAACAACGGTGACGAAGAGAACCCAACCTCGGTGAAGTCTTGAGACGAATCATACAACATCGCCTCCCAAGCCCTAAATGTCGGTTCATGCAGGAATGGATACTGCGGGTGGATGTGTTTGAAGTAAGCATTGCTTAGCGTAACAGCGACATCGTACTCTGGTAACAGGCATGGAGATGGTGACGAGCCACGCCTATTATTGAGGCCGGTCAGAGTAGGCACAACAGGCAGATCTCTGGTGAGAGACAGGTTAATGACGCGGGAGAAGGCGAACGAGGACGAGGAGCCTAAGTATTGTGGCTCCGTCTGTGTGCTTCGAAAGTCCAATACGCCTACTCTGGAAGACAGATCACTTGCTCCGTCTCGACCCTCTGGCGTGTATGGGTTTGAGTTTGACGGAGTGCTGTTGTCGTTGCTTTCTGCAGCGGGTGTGGGTTGCGATGAGGCGCCTGGATCACGGCCCTGAAGACTGGCTACGCGCCCTTCCAAGACTTCGAGATAATTGCGAGGCCGTGATTTCTTGGTTTGGGCGTCTAGGACGAGGCAAGCTATTCACAGCAGTCAGTCATGAGGTATCCTAGCCGAGGAGGAATGATGCCCACATATCCCTAGCCGCTCACAGTTGCCACAAGCAGGGATCTTATCATCACACTATCGCACGTCAGGGTTACCATACTTTGGCTGTAATATCCTTATCGTTGGATTACCTTGAGTTTCTTGTCTTTACAGTGGAGGCAAGCCTGCTGTGCTCTGGTGCCAGGGATACGCCGCCGCCGGAAAGGCCCAGGTCGATGTCTGTTAGTCGACTGCTGCATCTTGACCCACGTTGGATAATCTTTGACCGAGATTGAACTGTTCAGGATCTTGGACTGAAGTGCGCAGTTGATGGTTGAGGTCACGGCCGAGGGGAAGTTTCCGGATAAGGAGCCAATCAAGACTAGCCCCTGAGCCATCTCGACCGCTTCCGATTGGTGCTCGTATTCTTCCGGCCTTGTTCCTCGGAAGGCCGACGCCCAGCCGGCAACGGTTTGCTCTGCCGAAGCGGGCATCTTTAGAAACTCGAGCAGCAGCGCAAGCATGGCTTGGAGTGGCTGAAGATTAGCAAGCTATCGATGTAGGAGTAGCTCAGTCTTGGCTCAATGTCAGGTTATAATAACTGTTACTCCCATGCATCTCCTCCACCTATCCCACCACGCAAACACTCGACAGGTTTTCCATAAACAAGAAATGGCCGTCACCAAGATCTTTACAGAGTCGGTGCTCGCAAAATATGTTCGAACGATCCGGGCAACTCCCCGGGATCTAATGGTCAACCGGACCTTGCTCTATTCGTGCGCAGTCTACGCTCTGGCAGGCCTCCCAACAAGTGAGATGTCCACCTTACAAGAGTTGCCCCTGAATTATTAATCTAATAATCTTCTAGCCTGGGACCAAGGGTCATCTTCTGTAGTCCCCTCGCTTCCAGGCTTCCAGAAGCAGTTCGACATCGAATCTGGTGCAAAGGCCGACGACATCCAGAACTTCATCTCCATCATCTATATCGGGTACGCTGTTGGAGCTGCGGCATCCTTCTTCGTCAACGATCGTATCGGGCGCCGATGGTCCTTTCGTTTATACACGGCTATATGGATCCTCGGACAGCTCATCGCGACACTCTCCCTTGGCTGGCCTGCGTTGTATACCGCGCGGATCATCTCGGGTATCGGCATCGGTTCTCTCAGCGTCACTGGACCTATGTCCATCGTTGAAATTGCACCTACCGAGATCCGTGGTTTACTCACAGCTTGGTATACTGTTGCAATGGGAACAGCATTGTTCACTTCCATCTTCTGCGTCTATGGAATCTTCTTACACATGGCCCCCAGCAGGTTGCAGTATCAGACGGTTTGGTTTTCGCCCGCCATATTCATGGCTTTGGCTATCCTGGCAAGCTTCTTTGTTAGCGAATCTCCTCGGTGGCTCATGATGGCCGACAAGCGAGACGAAGCTGTTGTCGCATTAGTCAAGTTGCGACGCATGCCAGCTGACCACCCTCGCCTACAAAAAGAGATCAAAGATATCGAAGACTCAATCACAGGGGTCCGATCTGGCTTCGTGGGAATTGTCAAGGAGACCTTCACGGTTCCCTCCAACCTACGTCGCCTTCAACAAGCCCTAATCTCCTATGCCCTCGCTCAACTCTCGGGTGCCAACTCAGTCACGTCGTACTTTGTCCCGATCATGAGCATTATGGGCTTGGGAGGCAATACGGCCCGAAGCATGTTCCTGAGTGGCATGTATGGCCTTTCCAAGTTCATCTTCAGCCTCATCGCCTCTTTCTTCTTTATCGATGCCCTTGGAAGGCGTAAATCTCTATTTGTTGGTATATCCCTCCAACTAATCTCGCACATCTACATCGGAGTCTTCATCAAGTACCATCAAGAAGGGCCTGTGTCCTCCTCTGCATCGCAGGCAGCTATCGCGGCGGTCTTCTTCCATGCTTTTGGATACGCTGTCGGTAAGTGTCCTTATCAGAAATAGCAATAGGACATCATTGACTAATCCCACGATTGATAGGCCTTTTCGTTCTGCCTTACATCTTTGGAGGCGAGCTTTGGCCCAACCGAATTCGTTCTTTCGGAGGAGCCGTCAGCCAAACCTTCCACTGGCTCTTCATCTACGCAGTCAAATACAGCATCCCCTCTCTTCTCAAGACCACTGACAACTGGGGCGCGTTTCTCTTCTTCGCGGGGTGGTGCTTTCTCGCACTCATATACGCGTTCTTTATGGTTCCCGAGATTTCGGGCCTTAGCGTTGAAGAGATTGATCATCTCTTTAAAGGTTCTTGGTTCAACGCCTACAGACGTGTTCGACAGCATCCAGTCATCGATAGCGTCGAGACTGATGATAACAAGATCCCCGAGGAACGGAGGTATGTAACTCTTATCTCGGAGTCTCCAGTAGACATTGCTTAGATGGTTCCATATGCTAACTAGATGTGATAGAGACCAGGAACAATTCGTCACAAAGCAGTGAAGCGAAGGTCGGTGGCAGACGGGCTCAGCTAAACAACATGAACTATGCAAGCTCTTAGAAGAGCGGATACGCAGTGGATCTCTCAAACTCAAGTATAACTCCTGAAAGAGTCGTCTCTATTTTAGTATGCCACTTTCAGCTTTATTATAAACTGCTTAATAGCTAGCATTATGTTTAAAATTAAAGT
>JAADYS010001791.1:0-27833 GCA_012931995.1 Fusarium albosuccineum | reverse complement strand
CTTTTTTCGCGCTAGTAAGGCTATATCATAGGTCTTAGCAGGGGGCACCATATAGCTCATCTATACACTCCCCGGTCTCAAGTTTAGACGGAGGGATCCATGGAGGGGCAGTACGCTAATGCCTGCACATGAAATTTATTGGGGAACTAGGATTGCGCTTCAATGACATCACTGACAAAAAACACAGACTGGGGGCATGTGAAGGACTTTTGCTGTTGTTAGAGGAGACTGGAGGTCATGAAACTGAAGAGAGACCAAGAAAAGATGAAGAAGAAGAGGAAGAAGAAGAAGGGCGATATGCAACTGAGACACTCGAGTCAAGATGCTGCAAGCGGTGACCGAGTCAAAAGCCAATCCCAGCCTCCCCTCACCAGAGCCTCACCGGGAAGCTTCCCCTCATTGTTTCCAAGTTGTGTGAAGCTTCCCCTGGTCAGCGCTCGGATAGCTTGACTTGACTCGAAGCCATCCCAGGCTAGACCGGTTCTGTCGGCCGCTGCTCTGCTTACTCTGACTAACTGCCGCGCTGGAGCTACGGGCTAGGCCAGGAGCATCACGGCCGCTGCCGGTTGCTCTTCTCCATCTCCAACTCCGTCCGTCCCGGGTCATCTCATGGCGACTAACAAAAGTATGTATGCAAGAAACCCAATTGCTGCTCCATCCGCCGTGCGTGATTCGTTGCTTTGGCCTGCTCCTCCGCACGTAGAGCCTCGTAGCTGGTCCGGGAACGAATGCCCCCCTGCTCCTCTTGGTGCCTCTTTGAAGTGATCTGATCGAGAGGAAACCTGGCAGACCGAGCCAACCAGCTTGGCTTCTTGTTGACCGCCAAACGTGACACGAACTTACTTACCTCAGGCTTACTCGACTACCTGATAGTCCAGATTCGGTTATAGTGAAGTCCAATGGCTTGATGGTGACCAGCCGCTTCTGGCGTGGATGAGAACTTTCTCCTCTTTCCTTCTCTCTTGTTGGGTAGGTGGCTCACTTTTTTGGTGTCTCTCCTCCTTCACCTCGTCAACCACGCGCCATAGTTATCCCTCACTTTCCACCCTGTGGCGGCTGCCCTCCTGCTCGCTCTCTTTTTCTCCGAGCCCAGGCCAGTCCCTTTTCCCTCTTTTCATTTCCTTTCCTAACCTCCGCTGGCCTATCCCGTTGGCGATTCCGGCCCCTCACCTCCCTCCATCACCTTATCTCTCCCGAGATCATCTCTGTCCCTCGCCCAATTTGTCGATCCCGCTCGACATCTCAGATCCAAGATCCCTGGCCCGAGCAGGCGAGCCCACTAAAACGGCCCAAGCACCGTCCACCAAGCTCCCCTACGGCGCACCCCACCACGGCCGACACGAACCTGGAACCGTTAGCCATCGCCTGCTCCACTGTAAGAGCACAGCTTGCATCCCTGGCTGCCGTTGCGTCTCCAGTGGGTGAGCTCCAGTTACAAGTGATTATCGTTCCGCGGGGCACGCAGCGCCCGCTCTTCTCTTTCTCATCATGAGCCCACCGCACACCATGACGTCCAACGAGGTTTATCTGCTGCCGCTCAACGATGATGGCTCGCCTCAGGTGCCTGGTGAATACATCTATCTGGCCCCCAGGTCCGACGCGCCCGTAACGATACGTTTTGCTATCGAGGGCACCTCGTCTATTTGCCGTCATGGCAGCCTCTGGGTCAACATTCCTGACGAGGACGACGAGTTCCGCCGTGACCAGTTTCGCGAGTACACGTGAGTAATTGGCTCATTTTGATACCCAATTGAACTGTTCGAGGTGGTCTGCAGCTTCTTGAGCTAAAGCCATGGAAGGGAAGCAAGATCTGGTAGACTAACACTGGTCGCAACATAGGCTCACACCTGATTTCAACCGCACCCTCGAAATCTCTATCCCTATTTACAAGCCTGGCGCTTATGCCTTCTACACTACCTACGCCGAGCTGCCCGACCTCAAGAAGGAGCTAGAAGCCAGTTCCGATCAGAAAGAGAACCTCAAAAAGACCCCTCTGTACTACATCGATGTTGCTCCCAGACTCAAGCTTGACGGCCGGCCGTTGCCGTTGCCCGCCCTGTCGATCTTCTCCGTCATTAGCAAGTTCATGGGGAAATATCCCAACGACTGGGAGCGCCACCTTCGTGGCATCAGTGATCGCGGCTACAACATGATCCACTTCACTCCCCTGCAGGTTCGCGGAGAGTCCAACTCGCCGTACAGCTTGTACGACCAACTCGGCTGGGACCCGGCTTGCTTTCCTGCAGGTGAGGAGGATGTGAAAAAGATGGTGGAGAGCCTCGAGCAGAACCATTCTTTGCTCAGCTTGACCGACATCGTTCTTAACCACACAGCGAACAACACCAAGTGGCTCGAGGAGCATCCCGAAGCTGGCTACAACTTGTCCACAGCTCCATGGCTCGAATCTGCTTACCAGCTCGACACGAAGCTCCTAGAACTGAGTGAGAACTTGGAGAAGCTTGGCCTCCCCACCGATGTCAAGTCTGCTGATGACCTTCTTCTCATCATGAACGCGATCAAGACCGAGGTCATTGCCAAGATCCGGCTTTGGGAATACTACGCCCTCGATGTCGACCGAGACGCCGATGCAGCGGTCGAGGCTCTTTCCAAGGGAAGCAAATACAAGTCGGCCACTTTTGAGAAAGAGTTGGAGAAAGCCAAAGCTGCTCCAATTAAGGATCAAGTCACTTTCCTCCGAAAGTTTGGGTTGGGCGGCACAGATCGCATGGGTGAACGCTTCAGGCGGCATATCAAGCCAGACGTTGCTGCAAGCTTCTTGTCGTCCGTTTCGGAATCGGCCGATACAGCCACAGCAAGGGCCAAGATCGTCGAGATCCTTGATATCCTCAACGTGGACTTTTACAAGGAGTACGATGCTGAAGTGGACGATATCCTCCAGCAGATCTTCAATAGGATAAAATACGTCCGACTTGACGATCATGGCCCCAAGCTGGGCCCAATTAACGAGGCAAATCCCTTGATCGAGAGCTACTTTACTAGACTTCCCGCCAACGAGACAACGTCCAAGCACAAGCCTGAAGACACGGCTCTGGTCAACAACGGATGGGTCTGGGGTGGCAACGCGCTCGTCGACAATGCTGGCCCCGACTCGCGAGTCTACCTTCGCCGGGAGGTGATTGTCTGGGGCGATTGTGTCAAGTTGCGATACGGCTCGGGCTCGGAGGACAACCCTTGGCTATGGGAGCATATGACCAAGTATGCGCGCACGCTGGCCAAGTATTTTGCTGGCCTTCGCATTGATAACTGCCACTCTACTCCAATCCACGTCGCTGAGCACATCCTGGACGAGGCACGCCGGGTGCGGCCTGATCTTTATGTAGTTGCGGAGCTGTTTACTGGCTCTGAGGAGATGGACTACGTCTTTGTGAAGCGCCTCGGCCTCAGCTCGCTTATTCGTGAAGCCATGCAGGCATGGAGCACGGGTGAGCTTAGCCGACTTGTTCACAAGCACGGTGGCCGACCCATCGGTAGCTTTGAGGTTGATGAAGTCTCCAAGTCTGACATTACGCCAACTGGTAGTCCCACGAAACTTAAGAATGGAGACTCAGACAGTCGCGGACCCCGTTCCAGGGAGATCGTCCGAACGATTAAGCCGAGCCCTGTGCATGCTTTGTTCATGGACTGTACCCACGACAATGAGACACCGGCGCAGAAGCGCGATGCTCGAGATACCCTGCCCAACGCTGCCCTGGTGTGCATGTGTTCCAGCGCCACTGGCAGTGTGATGGGTTACGATGAGATCTATCCGAGACTCGTGGATCTCGTGAACGAAACCCGACTATATACGTCCGCATCATCAGGACCGAAGCCGATTAAGGTAGGAGGCGGTGAGGACGGTATTGGCGGCGTCAAGAAGCTCCTCAATCAGATCCATACTTTAATGGGCAAGGATGGGTACGATGAAACCCATATTCACCATGAGGACCAGTACATCACCGTCCATCGGGTGCATCCTGAATCTCGGAAGGGATACTTCCTCATTGCTCATACAGCGTTCCCAGGGTACGGCAACGGCAACGGTGCCTTCAGTGCTGTTCACCTTACTGGCACCAAAGCTCGCCATCTAGGCAGCTGGATGCTTGAGGTGGATGCCAGCGAAGAAGCGACGAAGCAAGTCCTCGACGACAAGAAGTATCTGCGCGGCTTGCCAAGCAGGGTTAAGGACGTGCCTGGCATCCGAATGGAGATCAAGGGTGACGATACCACGATCACCGTACGCGACAAGTTCCCTCCAGGAAGTATCGCACTCTTTGAGACCTGGATCCCGGCGGCCGAGCACTCATCTGGCTTGGACAACTATGTCACTTCGGGAGCCAAGGCCGCATGGAATGATCTGAGCCTAACCGACCTCAACTTCATGCTGTATCGATGTGAAGCAGAAGAGCTGGCTGAGAGCGGGGGCCGAGATGGTGTATACGATATTCCTGGGCATGGAAAGCTTGTCTACGCTGGTCTCCAAGGATGGTGGAGCCTCCTGAAGGACATCATTCAAGAAAACAACCTAGCTCATCCGCTGTGCCAGAACCTCCGCGATGGCGAGTGGGCGTTGGACTACATTTTGAACCGATTGCAGAGAATCAGCTCAACTCCTGGAAATGAAGCACTAGCGCAGCCTGCAACCTGGTTGCGGGAGCGATTTGATGCTATCCGGAAGATTCCAAGCTTCCTGCTTCCACGATACTTCGGCCTCGTCTTGCGAACTGCCTATATGGCCAGCTGGGAGAAGTCTCTCGAACTCATGAATGAAAGCGTACGAGATGGACAGTGGTTCCTACAGAGCCTGGCCATGGTCAGTGTGCAGCAGGTCGGATATGTCAAGTCAGCCTCCCTATGGCCGAACAAGCTGGTTCCCTCTCTTGCTGCTGGCCTTCCTCATTTTGCCGTGGAATGGGCAAGATGCTGGGGACGAGATGTCTTCATCGCCCTTCGTGGCCTTCTCATCGGTACCGGCCGTTTTGGTGACGCAAAGGAGCACATCCTGGCCTTTGCTAGTGTGTTGAAGCACGGCATGATTCCCAATCTTCTCAGCAGCGGCGATGCGCCTCGGTACAATTCTCGAGACTCGATCTGGTTCTTCCTACAGTGCATCCAAGATTACACACTATATGCACCTGAGGGCATCGAAATCCTCAAGACTAAAGTCAAGCGTCGATTTTTGCCTTATGACGATACATGGTTCCCGACCGATGACTCAAGGGCATACTCCAAAGAAAGCACTATTGAGGAGGTGATTCAAGAAGCGCTTCAGAGACATGCCTCTGGCATGAAGTACAGAGAGGCCAATGCCGGCCCTGGGATTGACTCTCAGATGAAAGATGAAGGTTTCAACCAGGACATCAAGGTTGACTGGGAAACAGGCATTATCTTCGGAGGTAACCAGTTCAACTGTGGTACGTGGATGGACAAGATGGGCGAGAGCGAATGTGCGGGCTCCAAGGGCGTTCCTGGAACACCCCGTGATGGTGCTGCCGTTGAAATCACCGGTATGCTTTACAGCACCCTCAACTGGGTCGCTAGACTCCACGAAAAGGGCCAGTACGCCTATTCCGGCGTGGACAAGGCTGATGGCAGTTCCATCTCGCTGAGTGAGTGGGCAGGGTTGGTCAAGGCCAACTTTGAGCGCTGCTACTATGTTCCCCTGTCACCTGAAGATGACTCCAAGTACGACGTGAACACCCCGATCGTCAACCGCCGTGGAATGTACAAGGACCTCTACAAGTCAGGCAAGGAATACGAGGACTATCAGCTGCGTCCCAACTTTGCCATCGCTATGACCACAGCGCCCGACCTGTTTGACCCCGATCACGCAATGCACGCGCTGTGTCTTGCCGACGAAGTTATCCGTGGACCCCAGGGAATGGCAACCTTGGACCCTGCGGATCTCAACTATCGTCCCTACTATATCAACAGCGAAGATAGCGATGACTTCGCCACGAGCAAGGGCCGCAACTACCACCAAGGCCCGGAGTGGATCTGGCCCACGGGCTTTTTCCTCCGAGCGTTGCTGAAGTTCGACCTCAAGAGGCGGACGACACCTGAGGGTCGCACAGAGGCGTTCCAGCAGGTTACTCGGCGTCTTAGCGGGTGCAAGAAGATGATTCGAGAGAGTCCTTGGGCGGGTCTTCAGGAGCTGACCCAGAAGAATGGAGAATACTGTTCAGACTCGGTAAGTCGGCTCGATGAGTCTCAGTCTTTGCTTTATACAATCACCATTGGATACTAACGGATAACACAGAGCCCCACGCAAGCCTGGTCGGCTGGCTGTCTCATCGACTTGTACATGGACGCTGTGGAGGAGCAAAAGAGGGCATAGAAGGATAAATCAGAAGAGTAGGATATGAAGGCACTTGGGTTTGGGCATGGGCATGATGATACACGACAATGGCACCATGGATAACGAGTATTCTCCTAGATTAGGTTAATTATAAGCATTGGTTGAGCTACTAACTCGGTTTACTTTGCCTGGTCTGTTACTTGAGCGATCTGATCATGCGATTGGCGAAGTCTCTTGAAAGCCCAGGGCATGCTCTCACCAACCTCTCAACTTTTGTGCGTCAGCTCAAGCCTTGACCTTCAAAAAGATTAGCTTTATCAGAGTAGCATCGTCAGCTGACAGCGCACTGAGATTTTGCACATAGACAGAAGTCCCAAGCCACATTAGGTAGTGACACTGCATAGTGGCCGGCACTTTGTGAAAGCGGTTGTTTTTAACAGTTTGAAAATAGTTGGATTTTGTATCAAGGATCGACTCCGTCCGTTTCCTCCTATCCGAGAGGCCTGAAATACTGGAATAAATGTCCAGGGCACAGCCTTTGTTACGGATCAAAGCCAAAATAGTTTTCCCGTTTCCCTGTGGTGACAGGCACCCGCATTCCATCGACACGCAAGTGTATATAATGTGAGGTGGTTTCCGTGGTGGCAGCCACCGAATAAACCAGCGGGTTGCGTTGCGCCCCTCCTTAGCAACGCCGGATATCCCCCCCCAAAAAAACCCTACAACGCCACCGGAAAAGCTAAAAAGACAAAAGCAAATAATCGTGGCACTTGATGCCAAGGGAGAGCTCAAATTGTAACAAGCGGGTTACGTTGTGCCTAAGTCAAGGTCTCAAATTCTAGGAATCTGAGCGCTTGATTCGTCGAGTACCACCTGTTTCCCTCCCCTTAATATCAAGTGCTGGGTATCGACCCGCAAGAGTCCAAATCATTAGGTGATCAAGAATGTCGGGTAGAGTACGGCCGTAGAGTGAAATGCACGGTTTAAATCGTGAGATGCGCAGAATGTTGCTGCTTCGGATCGGACATTGGGCAAGGAGAATCGTCAAATAATATGAGAAACAAGATATCGGGCGAGGTCGAGTATCGGTCTCATGTTCGGTCGCGGACAATCCATCGCTTCTTCTTCTCCTTTGGCTTCTCCTCAACGGGAGCTACTCCTGCTGCCGCGCCGGGCAACATGACGCCGTTCGAGTTTCGGTTCGAGTCGTAGCCTGAGGGATCGTAGGGCATGCCACCGGACTCGGAGGCTTCCATACCGGGGCCCCAAGAGGGTCGGGAAGCGGAGCCAGAGTGCTTCTGGCCGAGAGAGGACTGGCGGTCCTTCTTGCGGAGATAACGGCGGCGCCAGATGCAGGCACCGATCCAGATACCGGCGATGCCGACGACGAGGATTACAATCATAATCACCCACTGCCAGTGGTTGGAGACCCTGTACAAGTTAGATGCAAGTTCATCACCAGTTGAACCGATAAACGTACCAATCACCGCCGCCACTGCTGTCGCTAGATCCTGCGCTGCTCCCTCCGGTCGAACTGGCGTCGGTGTTCGTTGTCGATGACTCTTTATTACCATTGTTGCCATTTCCTCCCTTGTTAGCGTTGGTGCTGACGCTGCAAATATCGCGGAACCACGAGGCAACCGAGTTGAGGTTAGCGCCAGTACAGACATCGTCGCAAACGCCGGTGGTCGCAGTCGAAAGAGCGGCAACTCGGGTGTCGAGACAGAAACACGAGGTGTAGGCTGACGGGCCGGCATCTGCGGCTACCTGAGGAGGAACACAGGCACCGTTGGCATCGTAAAGGGGACCACAGTTGGCAGCGCAAGCAGGGAGGATTTTTTGGTTGCCAAAGGGCACGATGGTGGTGACGGGAAGTTCGTTGGCTGTAATCATTCGATGTTAGTATGAGGGGATTGAAGCAACATGGATCACCATGAACGCGATAGATGACGCACCCATCTTGGCAACTGGTTCGGTCAGTTGACTGAGTTTAAACCGTCAGGAGAAAACGAGTGGTTTAGTGGGAGACGTTGACGAAAGCCCCGGAGGGAGTCGGCAGATCTGGGGAGGCTCCTCCTTTGTACGATCGGGTGGTGGAGGGGCGGTGGGAGTGTTTTTTGTTGGCAGCGAGTTGTGTTGTCACCACAAGAAAAGCCACGGCGGGCTTGCGTTCGTGCAATGCGCTATTGACCAAGTCGTGTCGTCACCCAAGCCACTTTGGAAAGCCGGTTCGGTCTATCCCAGCCTCTCTTCTCTGAGCCTTCCAGAAGATCGACGGGGAGAATAGGGTCGGTTAGGGAAGAGAATCAGGCGACCAGAGGACAGCGGGAAAATAGTTGCTGAGTATCCGACTTTTCGCTGGCTGGGTCGATCCGTCGATGGTTGGTTGGTCAAAGAACGGAGGGCGAGCGGCAGACGAAACAGAGGATGCAGGTGAGCGAGCGGGAAAAAGGTACAGTTCCAGGCGGGTACGTAGCGAGTGACTCGGCAGGCCGGGGAAAAATTGGGTCGAGAGGACGACGTGCCCAAATACTGGAAGAGCGGGAACGTCGGGCCTTGCAACGGGGCAGGGGGGGTTGGGCCAGGGCCGGAACGAAAGCGAGCGGAGGTTTGCGTGTGCGGTTCCTGTTTTTTTTTTCCGTCTCTGGCAGTCCTGTCCTCTACAGATGAGGGTATTCGGTGAGGGAGTGAGAGAGGAGAAAGAGTTGGATTGTGGGATGACGAAGAGGGAATGCGGAAGAAATGAGAGAAAGAGGCACAGAGGGAGGAACAAGACAAGACAAGAAATGTGGAGAAGCAGATAGCAAAGTCGGGAATTGAGTGGCCTGGAATTGCCAGAATGAGCGAGCGTATTATTACTGGGGTGCCTCGACTTGGGTTGCTTGGCTGACCCGGCGGTGCAGTGGTTAATGGTGATGGAGGGAGAAATCTTGGAAGTGCCCTCCCAGAATCAACGGATCGACCTCAGTGGGAGGGTTACGCTGCCGCACCCTCTCAGCTTCTCACTGGACGAGCCACCCGGCAAACGAGGCGCCCAGCCAGCGGGTACGAGAAGTCAAAGTGAGGGAGGGGACTTGGCCTCCATGTACCGCAACGGCACTAGCTCCTGGAGGTTCGGGTAGTCCGGCTGGCACGTCACAGGCAATTGCTGCAGTCACCAGCAACATCAGAGACCCAGTTGGAGGGGCCACCCGAAACCAGAGATACCCCGGCCGCAGGTACTCCTCGCCGGCCCAGGAACCCAAACCAGTGGCCTGGACTTGGCGAGCGGGTTTTGTGGCGCCGTCCATCGACGACTTGTTGGCTGGTTGAACGGGGCTGCTGACTTCTGGGCACGTCCACGCCGTACGTACGCAGTGAGAACCAAGCCTGCCCAAGGCCCAATGGGTGGTGGTTGATGCAGAGGGGATCGCCCAGAAGCCTCCCTCATGCATGCCCCTTTCTCTCAAGGTTGCTGTGGATGACTGCTGTGCTGTGCTGTGCTGTGCTGTGTTTTGTTTTGTTTGTCTTGTCTCAGTTGTGAGGCGGTGCTGATGTTTACTCTCTCTCGCTCCTTGCCAGTCTGAGAGCGTCTCAGATTCAGAAACGCTCAGGCGACCGTGTCACTCGCTCACTGAGCACCTGCTCATCGTGGCCCGCTTAGGTAAACCAGCTATTCTGCGGAGGGCGACCAAACGGGCAGTCAGAACAGCAACCTCGTACAGCAATATTACGGCCTTTGCAAGCTTCCATTTTGGGGCCCTCATAAACTGTCAGATCCCGGCAGCCTTGTCCCGTAGCCTCCCGGGGCCTCTCGGCAGCCACCAGACGCGAATAGAAGCCGGCCTAGCTATCTTGGGTCATATCCCTGGAGTTGCTGACGGCGCACCTGCTAGACTTTGCCCTCAGCTACCGTTCACAGCGCCACGGCGGTCGCTGCCCCCTGCTGAAGGCCCTGGGACTGTTCGATGGTGGGAGCGGACTTGCGTGCCTGAATCAGATCCACCGGCATGGACAAGGAATTGCTCCATTGGCTGGGTCGTGCAGTTTCTCTGGGCGTAATTTCCGAGGGACCCAGGTGGGTGAGTTGGGGATGGCACGCGGTTCTTGGCACTTTACGTTCTGCATGAGACTCGACGGATACAGCCGTTATTAATATTCAAAAGCATGGCGCACGCAGCAGCAAGGAGGCGTGAATAGCATTTTATGGCATGGGGTCTCTGTGACGCGTGCGGTGGTGCTACATTTGCGCGGAGAGTCCCATATCAACACATGCCAAAAACCCCTGCCAAGATCCCCATCTGCACATCTTCCTGATCGATCATCTATCTCTCTCCCTTCATTGTCTGGGTTTCAGCATCTTCTCCATCAAGAGTCGAATTTGAGTAGTTATTCCGTTGGCGAAATACTACCCCAGACTCAAATACGAGAGAGGTTGCTAGCCCCTAACTCTATCACTGCTTCTGTTCACGGAGCCTCTGTCTCCGTTGAACTCAACCACCAACTACTCCGTACGGAGTAGAGCGCCTGTACTGACAGCCCTGGGCCGACAGTGGGGACCTGCCCAGATGACAATGACGACGACCCTAACGCCCTGTCACATCGGGGCATCGGCGGTGCCCTGGCTTCGCGCGAGGGCGCCAGATCTGCCTCTGTTGCGCCCGCTGCTTCCTCCTGTGGGTCCAAAAATACAAGACTCTCTGATCTTATCACGNNAGTCTTAGCTACTAATACTATTAGTCTTTAATAAAATATACCTAAGTTTAGCCCTGCTATGGTATGAGGATTTATCTGTAATTCTCATGTTTTCTTGGACCCCCTAGTTCCTCTGGTCGAGCTCCCAAGCTCTTGGGAGGCCTGGCACTAACCAACAGCAACCTCAGCAGGGTTTCTTAGCCCCAAAGCCTTGCCGTGGGGGTCCATTAATTTATGTCTTGCCCAGTCTCTTGGGAGTTGCGTTCAGCTACCTTCAACAACGCGTCGAGATGCCCTCGACATCACCTCCAGCAAGCCAGTCCTTGGCGATTCCAGATCCCACCAGGGCCGCACCCGTCAGCAAAGTGAATGGAGCTTCGGAGTAATGTGAGTTAATTAATGAGGCGCTGGCCATGTTTCGGATTAAAGTATTGGATCCCGTGTCTTTGTCTTGGATAGTCTAGCTTGTTGGCTATCAAAACTTCCACTGCAGCTCACCGCCCAGACTACCAGATATTCGCATTTCAGCTCCCTTCGCAGTCAATTCCTCATGGAAAGTTTGTCACGCTATTTTGCGACACATCATCTTTAGTAGCACGCTATACGTCACTCTCCACAACGTCGATCCTGATCTTCGATCATGTCAATTAGAGGTTGCATCAACATCGCCGACCTATCCATCATAACTAAGCTGAACCTCCGCCAGCGGTTTCTTGTCCATGTTCCAGATAATTGACATGCGTTTCACTTCTCGCCGACCCTTGCGTAGCTAATATAGACGTAGTATTTCTTCTCATCCCGTAACCAAAGGATTCTACCATAGGGTAGCTGGCTTGTCCATCAAGAGGGTTCCAGGGACCATCACGTTCAGATAGAAAACGAGCCATCATTGGTGATGTTTCTAGACGAGATTTGTTTTCGTCAAGTTTGCTCTGGTGATTGTTCGCTCTTTGTGCAGGTGATTGGTTCTGATGGTTCAGTTGCGGAGCCAAGGACGTTAAGTTCTTGGGATCGTTTTGCTTTCCCATTGTAGTGGCTTGGGTAAACTTGGGACCGCCAACCTCCATTGTTTGGGGTTTCTTCAGTTCGTGTTTATTCATTTTGAAGACTGCTGAAGAGAATAGAGTATAACTGAGTAGTGTTTGAAAGCACGAGCAGTGAAAGAGCTGATATCGACTGTTGAGTTCAGTTTCAGGAGTAATACTCAAGTACCATCTTTTCCAGATTGAAGATGGAGATACTTTGGACCTCATTTAAGAGCAATGGCCCGGTATATAGGTCCTTGATTGAATCTACAAGCTCATTATTCCCCGTCAGTCCAGAGTATCACGGATCCACCCCTCCCTACTCTCGACTTGACACTAACGGGTCGCAGCATCCTCACTGCTTGTCTCATACACACATAGTGCCATGCAATGTTTGCCAACTGATCCTTCACGCTTATACTGACCTATAAGGGCTATGCATCTCGACGGGGGATCCCTGAAGTTGAACCGAGGCATGCAGCGAGCGTCTCCTGGGTCCAACATGGAGGCCGTCACTGCTCTTGCTAGGACTCAATACTTGGTCGAGATCTATGGAACGGGGTTTTATAAAAGTCCAAGGCAAGTGTTGATATGAGAAACGACAAAGGTGTTATCTATAACAAAGAATCGAAACACCTACCAAGATGAGCGAGTGTTCAACTAGCCTCAACGCTACACATCTCACGACAACTTCAACTTCCACCACAACCAAATCAAAATTCACTTGATGAGACCATGATGACTCCTGATGATCGAGAGTGAGGAGAGCGATCGTATCTAAGCCTCTTTTGACCTGACTCGGTCAATCAAGGCGATTGCGTACGCGACCCTCCATCATCCGGACTCATCACCAACACCTGCAAGTCAACACTTCAAGTTTGGCCGATCTGTTTTGCGACTTGAACACGAGACTTACTAAAGTTGTGTTACTACTCTTTCCTTAATTTGATATAGTCCCAGCAGAAAGAGGGGTTTGACGTTGCACAACCTTGCCTAAACTAGGGGGCAACGAATCTTGTGAGCACGGATGGCTGCATATGAGACGTCGAATAGCATGATAAGCGTGTGCTTTGACGTCGAGTTGAGTGTTCCGACATCGATCGGGCGGCCAAGCATGATTGTCAACCTGCTTCGGCGCTTTGGTTACGGCCTGAGGTGATACGGCAGCTGGGGGACGGCCTATCAAGCCTCGTCTTCGGGTAGGTGATGTGATGGGAAGCTCACGAGACAGAAGCGAACTGCGGGTCTCAAATGGAATATTAATTTTGGCCCGACTTGGGCATATATTTGCTGGCATAACCTAGACCTGTTTGGTAGAACTTGAGTTACACTACACCTCATTTCATGCTGAGTTGTCGCTTACGGCCGCACCCAAGCTGCACAGCATTAGCTTGTCTCAAGGATTCCAATTATCGAAAGGATCAGACCGGAAGCACCGAGATGACCTGATGGACGGAGCTCATTTTTGCGCTGCTTTCTGTTATATCACGTCATGAACAAACGAGGCGGTTCTGGAACGCCCCGCGTAGTCTCACGTACGTGCGACATGGCGTCTCTATGTATGCGTAAAAGAGATAGGCTTAATCGTTTGATTTCTAGGAGTAGACGGACCTGTGAAAAACTACTATGTGCCGACTAAATTGAGCTAGGAAACTGAACTCGGCTGGCGCGAGGCTTTCTTACGCCAGAACAGTAGCATTTAAGTCTAGCTTCCACGGTCTGACTTGTATTAGCTTTTGGCCGTGTCCAACTCTGATTTCTGTAACGGTAATACAGAGCCTGCAGAATCTTGGTTTCTCAATCGCAATGGCTCTTGATTGTCCCACGGTTGAATCCAAGAGGTTTCCGATCTGGCTCGCACTCCTCCTGAGAAGTGTGATGTTACGCATCGTCGCAGGTTCGTGTTGCGTGAAAAAATTCTCATAGGGTTGGACTTGTAGGCTTTACTGGGAAGAGTGACGAGCTCGTCAGTATTGAACTCCGACGTGAGGAGAGAGTCTACGACTTGAACGTAAGTAATTCTTTAGTAGAGTACAGGACAAGGGCCTGTAGGTGAGCTACGTAACCTGGGCAATTACGTGCTAATACCGTGGAACAAATTCCTACATATGAGTTTTGACTAAAGTTTTACGCAACAAAACGTGATAGAATTTTTAACTACTTGCCATCTTTAGGGTTCCAGTAGTATATGATTCAAGTTGGATGCTTCGGGATACCTGGAAAAGGCTGGACTAGCAAATTAAATGGTTTCACATAGACAATCACCAATTTGACAGCCCAAAGTTTCTTGAAGAATCAAATTAAGATTTACTAAGAATAGATGTGACAAGGTATCTATTTAAATAATACTTTTATAATTCCATGGACAACGAAGCCGTGTAAAGACCATCAAGACGTCAACGTCTCTCATCGAGTGCAGCTGATAATTCATGGGTTGACGCTCAGAAGACGTTACCCTTGGTCTGCTTCCTGTCGATGGGCTTGTTACGCCAGACAATAACACAGATGACAATGAAGGGCAGGAAAGCACAGCCGGCGATGACCATCTGTCGCTGGACGACTCCGTAGGCGTGGACGACAGCGTCGCGGATCGGGGTGCCGATGGGATCGGCCATCTGGAGCGTCATGTCGCCGTAGAGGGTGGCGGTTTGGTTCTTGGCGCTCTCGGGGAGAGCTTTGTAGAGCTCCTTGGGGAGGTCGTTGGTCCAGAGGGCGCCCGAGATACCGAAGCCGATGGCCTGGCCGATGGAGCCGAACATGGAGTAGAGGGCCAGGGCGACGGCAATCTCCTGGTGGTTGACCTGGGTCATGATGGCGAGGGGCGCGGTCATGGCCCAGATACCGCCGCAGACACCGTGGAAGACTTGGCACATGACGAGGTAACCGACCTCAGACGAGGGTTGACGGAAGTGAATGAGGAGGGCAGTGCCGAGGATACACCAGGGGATACCCGAGACGGCGGGCCAGTAGTATCGACCGTAGTAACGGAGACCACTATGAAAGAGTTAGCAAAGCTGAGTCTCAGTATGGAAGAAACAAACTCACAGTCCGATAAAAGGTGCCAGGATGGTCGACGTCACGGAGAAGGCGTTGAGAGTGTAACCGGCGAGGGAGATGCTGAGGCCGTGAACAACCTGAAGATACGAGTTGTAGTAGGTGTCCCAGGCAAAGATGGACATGTTGAGGAAGGCACTGAGAAGACAGGCGCCCAGGATGGTTCGGTCCTTGAGAAACTTGAAGGGGATGTAGGGAACCTTGGCCATCCACCTCTCCCAAGCAGCGAAACCGGCGAGACAGACGACGCCGACGACGATCATGGCAATGATATAGTCGGTAGCCCAGCCATTGGGAGCTCGAGTAGCAATGTTGAGAGGGGTCAAGATCAGGGAGAAGCCGGCGATGGTGAGGAGCATACCGACGACGTCGAACTCGACCACGTAGAACTTGGTAGACTCCCACAGACTGCGGGGGTTCTTCTCGGGGAGAAGACCCATCTTCTTAGCCTTCATCTCGTGGTACATGAAGATGGCCGACACGGGAATGGAGAAGGCCACGAGGATGATGCAGAAGGAACCAAATGCCCATCGGTAGGTCGAGTGCTTATAGAACAGCTCGGCGATCTTGGGACCACCAAAAGTCGAGGCAAGACGGGGGCTCATGTAAAGTCCAAACATGATCATTCGGTTGCGGAGGGATGTCATGTCAGAGAGGACGACGTCGATGATGTAGCCGAGACCGACGTGGCCAACCCAGTAGAAGGTGTGGCCGGCGGCGTAGGTCTCGACGTTCTTGCAGACGGCCTTCATGATCATTCCGAGGATGATGATCAGAATCATGATGAGGAAACCCTCGTTACGGCCCCGGATATCAATGATCTTGGCGATGGCAAGCTTGCTGACACCGGCAATGATGGAGCCAAAGACGCTGGTGACGGCAAGGAGACCGTGCTGGCTGAAGGAAGAGGTGACATAGGGCACCAGACTGGAGTGAACAGACTGAAGGAGGGTATCGATGAAGTGGACCAGGTAGAGGCTGTATCGGACGCGTTAGCTTCAGTGTCTGCTCAACTCTACAAAGTTGCAAATACGTACAATCCAAAGACTGCCCACATCATGGCGGGAGACCAGATCTGGGTGACGGCCTCAACCCGCTTGACACCCTCTTGCTTGACATCCGAGTTGTCGTCGGAATCGCTCTCCTTGTTGGGCGCGTCGTCGACAACATGGTTCTCGGGAGTGATTTGCTTCTCGTAGTCGCCCTCGGCTTGCGCCGGGCTCGCTGTAATGGCCATGGCTGCTTGACTAGCGACAGGCCGCACGCCTTATCAAGTTCAAAAGAGGTGAATTGAAGAGCTCTTGAACAAAGAAAGAGAGAGAGAAAGGATTGCAGATCACTGGGGCAGCTCTGCGTTTAAAAGACTGAGCGTGAGGAACCTAGCAGCGACATGCCGGAGACGCGCAGATTTATACACAACGTTGCATTCTGTGAAACCGACAGCCGAGAGCCCGATTTTCTGCTATTCACTCACTTCTCTCTGCCAGTGGCAAGACGATGGAATCGAAAAGGGCCATCGTGCCGCGTCTGGGCAGGGATGCGGTTTACGGTTGAGCCCGTCCTCGTCGAGAGATGTCTGTCGCTTGTTCCGGAAGTCGGACTAATGCCAAGGAGGCAGGACGAGAGACAAAGAATTGGACCCGTACGGAGTAGAGACAGACGCATGGCGAGGATCCATTCAGTTAGTTACCTTAGCTAGGGGATGCTTGGAGGTGGAGTCTCTGGTGCGTGGGTTTATGGAGCAGGAACATACAGTAGCATAGCATCGGACACCAGGGAATAGCTTCTCTTCTGTATCCCCATTGGCCCGTGTATAGAAGGATCAGAACTTGCAGGCTGATCGTTGCCATCTGCAGTTGAACCGCCCCAAATCCCATCGGAGCATCTCGCCCCAAGAGGTTCGTTTGATGATCCAGGATATTGATGGGCCTGTAGCTTTTTTTTATTATCAGATGATCTGATAAGCTGATAAAGAAGGGAAATAGTGGAGATGCTTCTGTCTTTTCTGCTCCTGCATACCTCGAAAGAGATTCATCCTCAGGGACAAGGTGCTTTTGACAAGTCCTACCGGGCGATTGGTAAAGTCTATACGGATCCCACATGTACACATCAAGTCAGGGAGCCCAAGGACCCTTTGATGGCCCTTCTCCTCCGCCAAGACTCGGGTTTGTCCTGGGCTCTTTTGATCGAGCTACCCATGCGAGGTCCCGCCCTAAGGCTCTCCTTACCCCCGGTTTATGACCGATTTGACCGGGGGCCTGTGGGAGACCTCGCTTGTCTTTTTCCTTTCTCGTCGATGGGTCCCGCGCGCGCTTAGAGGGCTTGTCCCATGGTACCTTGACTCCAATGACCGTGGATGACCTTTGACCGGGCTTGTGGCTGGCCTGGAAAAGATTTCTTTTGTGTCAGAGCATCTGTACGGAGGTGGGTTTAAGGTGAGGCGTCTTAGCCCTGGCAGATCGATAGTGTCGAAGAGGCGTTTCTGCAAACTCTTGTTTAAAGAACCGGGATGTGGGCGCTTTGTCCGGAGCCATGTGATTTAGATAAGATAAGATCGAATCCTTCAAAGACAGGCCTTCGTCTCGCTTACATCCAAGGCCTCATTTTGTGTCTCGCAGTTCGAGTTCATCCCACGCGCCTCACGCGGACACAAACTCTTGGAATGTTCTTTGCGGCACAGCACGACGAGCTCAGAGGGTTGTCATCGGATCACGGCTAATGCCACATGGCGAGCCATCTTGGCTCAGCAGCCAAGACGGGTGAGCGACTCTGTCCCTCGTACTCCAGCCAGCCAGAGCCGTTGATCGCTCTGGTGGGGGATATCGGTCCTTCACTACGCTCAGGCCAGACAACTCCACACTGGCTGCGCCAAGCCGGGCTTTTTGGGAGCCATGGCGCTGGGTAGGGCACAAGGCACGACAACGGAGGGCACCGGCAATATCAAGGTCACGCGCAGATGTCGAAGGCAGAGCAGGGACCCCGTCTCCCGTGGGTTGCAGAGTGGATAGAAAAGCGGCCTCTCTGTCTGGCCATTCGGTAACCCGCCAATGCTACTCCGTCCTTAAATGTCGTTGCCTTTATAGTGGGAACCCTTAGACGGTGGTTGTCATGGATGTCTTTCATGTTACATACCCGTATGCCTGAAATGTGGTCCGAGCCGGCGTGGGGGGGAGGTAACTGATCATCTAAAACTCAGGCGACAACGGGAATTGACTACGGATGAGGCCGAGTTTGTAACGGAAAAGCTAATGATCCTGATTGATAACAGAAAAGGTTTTCGATCTTATGCAGCCTTAGATGCTGGTTCCTACGGACTCCTAATCCCGGATCGTCTCGGAGAATCTGCGCTGTGGCAAAGCCGACAGCCGAAGCCAGTATTCGACGTGACTTTTTGAGCCCATGGTACTCTTTTTCTTAGGCCATAGCCATGGGTGTTTTCTCATGTGAACGGAAATCAGGTGGAAATAGAGCGTAAGTCATTAATGTAGAAAAATGTGACTGTTTAGTTGATGGATCAGACTCGCCTGGTATGTGTAATAACAACGCGCAACAACCAATGTCTTTTCATCGCTCCAAGCCCACCAGAAAAGTGTAGAACAGCGTCCCTAGTGTAAAAGAAACCGTCTAGATGTTTCAGTACTACTGTCGAACCATTTGATGGCCTCAGGTTGCGGAGTGGCAACGGCGAGTCGTCAGGCGATTTAGGAGGCCAATTTGATCGTGAGTTACCGTGCGGGTTTTATCGATCGCGAAGTCGAACGAGAACTAAAACGTTCAATTGCGTATCAGAGCGAATCGTTGAAGCATTTATCGGGATAATCCACAGTTAACAAGACTGGCTGGAGAGTTACCCCGACTCTCCGGGTGGAAAGCAAGGGTGTTGACAGGCTAGTGTTAGTCGGGTAGGGATTATAAAGCCGATCTGCGGATGGACATCTCTGAAGGAGAAAAACCACCCGCTGTATGTATCAATACGAGATCGCATGGTTTCAGTGGCCCATTGTTATTTCTGTACTGGATTACTCAGTTAGTTCTTACCGTACCCGGTGGATGAAGCGGACCTTACCTCCACCGGATCTGGATCTATTTTGTAGGAGAGGGAAACACCACCCACAAGTTACCCCTTTACATCCATTGTTCAAGTCACATGTAAGATCTGGAAGTTACGGAGACGATTTAACTCGACTTCCAGAAGAAAATACAACTTTGGCAGAGTTTAGAATCCGGAAGTAAGCCCAGGGATTATCAGGCAGGGGTGGTTCTGGTGGAGGGTGTGGCGTGGGATGCCCACCTGCAGCTGCCAAAAAGAGGATACTGAACGAGAACGAGACCACGGGGCTAGGTGCATGGCAATGAAGCATTGGAGATCATTAATGGGTCTGAGAAGAAGCCAGTGGGTGACAGTTGGGGACGGATACAAGACGCACGCAAAGGTCTGCAAGTTAACCTCGACATACAAGGAAAGAGATCAGACTCGTTTTAGGAACTGGCTTATTTGGGAAGTCTAAAAGGCTGGGAACTGTAGCAGGGAAGTCTCTTTGCAAATGTAGTTAGAGTTATCTCCGAGTTCCTCGCCTGCCTCCTCCAAAGAGATGGCCCGCAAGAGCCTCTGACGACGTCCACCCCTCTCAATTCGAGGAGCATAAGCTGTTACTTGCGTGTCATTGTATTTCAATATGCATTCCATTAACTTTATACTGCGAATAGTAAGCTCTGAGGAGGCATGAAGTGTGCATTGGTTGCTTATCACGATGTGGCAGTGAACTTTGTGCCCTGGTGATAGCGTCCTGAAGCACTCGCTTTGGCTGAGTTGGGCTGTTGTCAATAGGGCACCGTCATCTGAATAGAGGTTCTTGAATGTATCTAATTCTGACTCCCGGGAAATCTGTATGTTTTGCAACGTTCTCTGAAACTTTCTGAAAAGATCGACAGGTACACAATTTGGCCGCACCAGGAGAGACAACACCATGCCTACCCCTTAAACCTTCATCTTGCGCGCATCTTAGTGCTACTATGCATGACAGAAAATTCTGCGCCTCGGATACGAAAAACGAGACGTCCATCTATTAGTATAAAGCAACTCTCCCATTTAAGATCGTTGGGCAAGGCGTAGTAGCTCTTCGCCATCAAGCATCTCGACCACAAACTCTTGATGAGAATCACTGCCTAATCCCAACTCCTCAAGTTCCAGAACCTCAAAACACCACAGGGGGAATGACAACATGGACCCATTTGACTCTTTACCAGCAGAGTTGCGCATCCAAGTTTTGACTGAACTACGTCCTCGCGCCATCGCCTCGCTGACTCGGTCGTCGCCCGTCATGCACAAGCAATATCGCACCTCGAAGGCATTCATCGACCGGACTATGATGGCGGCCGACATTGATGACGAAATGATGCAAGATGTCATGTTCATTATCTTGTGCCCAGACCTCAAGGAATGCAAAAACGACCCAAAATCGCGGCGTAAGCTTGTTCGATTATGGGAAACTCAAAAAATGCCCAACCCTCTTAATCCGCGGCACAACGGGACTATTGACATTGTGGTGAAGCTCTACAGACGGCTTCTGGTGTATATCGAAGATTATCTGGCAAAGTCAACGGCCCCTTTCCCATCAAGAGCCTATTTCGGTCTCCCAAATCTGTCAACATCCAGGGCTACCTTCAAGGGCAGAATTCTTTGTGACGGCTTTGACGTGAGCTGCCTTAACGGCTCAGAGAGAACCCGACTTATCCGCTTCTTCTTGAGGTACGAGCTGATATGCAAGATGTGGGCCACCTCGAACATACACGAAAGAGGGCAGATAACGTCATATTGGTTCAATCCGCCTGAAACCCGCCCATATTTGCGTTGGGAGAAGGAGGCCTTGCTTTGCGTCCGGGAATATGTCGAGTCTCTTTACGAAGCCATCTTCGCTCAGAATGGTGATGCTTGGATGCATGATAACCAAGCAGCTCAGGGCTCACCCCTACCATCGGAACTAATGTTTCCTGGCTTGATATGGTTCAAGGTAAGAGCATATGGCCTCGACACAGCCTTGTGTCACGTAGGAAACTACGTCATATCGTTGCTGGCCAGCTTCGGGTTTGACCTGGTCACAAACCTAGTTCCTGCTGCAACAGCCGGGCAGCATGGTGGTCATTGTGTCATGAGATGGCTCAAGACCTTCTTCATAGATGATGATCTGGTCTTGCGTTGGGCTCTACCTGGAGTACATTTCGAGAATATGGATGTCGGAATTGACGGGGTAGAATTGGCGAAGAGCCCAGGGTTGTACCGGAAACTCTACCCATATGTATGGGGTTTGTGCCAAAGAAGCTATAAGCGGAGAGCATGGGTTTTCTTCGACGATGACCGATTCTTCCGCCGAGGCGGCGTATTGTCGCACTTCCCACTGGAAGCGGATCCCGTACTGCAACGAGATGATAACGAGTATTGGGAGCAGAACCTAGCCCCCTCTGCTAACTACCGAGAGGAGAAGGTTACGGACTACAAACACAACACGATACAAGGCCCACTGCCACGGTTCTTTGATGAACCACTGGCTGGCGAACTTGCTCTATTTTGGTGGAAAGATGCTGATCCGGAGTGGCGTCCTAGACGACAGGGTGCTTGGGCAAACCAGTTTCCTTTTCTAAGAGCCGATAATGTCCTGTATTAGATATTGTTAGAGTACTCGGTTCTGTGGCTATGAATCACTGAGATGCCCAAGTTGAAGAGGAATGATCAAGTTCTTCATTTCGTGCGCCTGCTTCTTTGTGACGCCATAGCCATCCCAATAATTATTATTATTCCAGCGCATAGTGTACAATATCCTACAACACTTATTGGCTATTCAATAAACACTGCTATCTGACAGCCAAGACACCCAGGTCCCAGTTTCTGCACGTCGCTCCGATGGAAGTCATGAAGCATCAACCAAAAGACCATGCGAAACATTAGCAAGCACCAGATATTATTCTTCTTGTCCTCGATTCCGAGGGCAAGCCTTTCGTCCCCGAGTCGAGGCGCCTGTCGCCTCGCCCCCTCTGATGCCAAGGTTGTTGCTTGTGTGCCATTGGGCTTTACTCCAGCCCCAACGACAGCCGATCGGACTATTGAGAAGTATAGATCAGCCAGGAGAGACTCTCTCTTCAAGGGGGGAGCCACAGCTAGCTTCTCAAACTCGCTCTCGGTGTTGTTCAGCTGCTCCAGAACGATCTCAAAGTGACGCCGTACTATTTGAAGAACGTCCAGCTGAGATACGGACTTGGTGAGGTAGTCATCGATATGGTCAATCGCGTCATGTAGTTCGTCGAGAAGCTTGTATGAACAGCCGGCTGGCTCGGCATCATACTCGCCCTCGATGGCATTGATGCTTCTGCAAACCTCACTCAGTTGAGGTGTTGGCGTGATTGGACCTGGCGTATCAAGATGTCTCCTTAATGAGGCCATAAGGCAGGTCAGATCGAAAGACCTTGGACGCCAATAATAGGTAGTTGGATTGGGAACCCGGCGGAATGATGTTCCCATAATGTGTATAGGCTGGGCAAGCATGCCAATGAGTTCGAATGCCACCGGGAATAAGTGGTCTGTGTTTGCCCTAGAGGATATGAAGCACTTTTGTGTTTGCATGTTGCAACCAATTTGAGCCAGGGTATCGGCGATAGAACGCGGACTGCTTAGTTGGAGCGTATGGAGGGTATCGGGCAATCTTTCTGCATCTGCGGCGGTCAAGAGACCGCCCTCAAAGTCCTCCAGGGTTCGGAAGATGGTTGGAACGTATCCAAAGCACAACTCTCGAGCTTGGTTGGCAGGGATGACTCGATTCTTCTGGAATGACGGGAGATGGCTCTGGAAGAACGTGAACAGAAGATTTGAACCCGTGATCTTGACACCCGTCAAACCGAGTCCGTTCCCTTCGCATCTGTACCTATGCCAGGACTGATCAAATTCTATCCAGGTCATGCCCAGTGCCATTGTGATAAGACACAAGTCGCCCAGAGTTGTCCTAGCGCATACACCATCGACACCTATGGGCTGATCTTTCAAAAGGGTGTGCTTTCGCTGGAAAGATATGCGCAGAGTGCGGCCCGAATCGACGGGGTTTGATCTTCCAGAATCGAACTGGCGATCCTGCCATTGGGAGGACTCTCGCTCCATACGCTGCAGCTCAGACAATAGTTCCACCCAGGTTGCCATCTTCAACTCAGTGTTCCTGACGGACTGCTGCTCGACAGCCCGGCGAAACCTATCGTTGACTTCAGCCAAAGTCTGAAATCCGGCTTCCCGATATCTGTCATCGGTGTCGCTGATATGCACAATATCCTGGTCGCTCAAGGGGGGGTTTCTGAACCCCCCCTTGTGGGTACAGAAGATGACGGGAACGTTTACCTCCACCTCGAATTTGAGCTCCTGGAAGTTGAATGATTGTACCACAGAGTTGTCCCAGTGTCCAGGACGGATCTTCCTGACAATACCCACGGTAGATGTTATCAGATTCGAATAGAGCGTAGTGTAGCTTAGTACGATGGCCAGGCCCGACGTCGCCAAAGCCGCAATGTTAAGCGAGAAATAACTATCCGCCATTTCGGGAACGAATTGAGAATATTGAAGCCTCTCGACCTGTACAGACGGCTCCGCGAGAATGAAGGGAGTTGAAAACGGATACGGGACAAGAGGCCGCCGGCCCTGCTCTGGATGATTGAAGTGAGTCGTTTGAAAATAGGAATACAGACGAACCGAGGCTTGGCGACACAGGATGCATTGTGTTTAAAGAGAAGCGCGCATTTTCAATCCCTTCGGTGGCGCCCTTGGCCGCCCAGCATTGGAATCCTCCAGAGCCTGAATTCTTCGAAAGGCGACATCTGATAGGCAGGTCGTGTTGCTGCATCCATAGGTAGGCAGATGGGGCGTTCTTTCTGCCTGAAGGAGGCGTCCTGCAGGGCAGCCTCAGCTGGACCGAAAGCGCCTGCCAACAATGTGCGCTCACAGCCTGGTATTTCCGTAATGAACATTTTCACCTCTTCTTCTTGAGATTTTTATCATCTTGGGCACCCATTGTATGAAGTCGCAGCTGAAGCCATGGTCATTGAAGCGCTAGAGGCCGTGTCCCTTTGTGGCAGCGTCATTCAGTTTGTCGAATTTAGCATCAAATCCTTCAAACAGGTGCGGATTATTCTCACCACAGGCGAACTTGACCAGGATGCCCAAGCATCATCGCATGCTAAAGCGCTTGTCGAGCTCACCGATCACGTCGTTGGCAGCTGCGACGGCTTTCTACTCAAGATAGCCCAAGATCTAAAAGCCGGGTCTGAGGCCGACCAAGTTAATGAGAGTCTCGCGACGACAGAACGGCAGCTCCAGGATGTTGTTGAGGAGTGCCAAGCCATGGCTGAGAAGCTCAGAGACAAGTTGACCAGCTTCAAGGCTCCTCCCACTAAGAAGGGTGATAAGATCACCACTCGCACTCGGAAAAAGTGGACTGCCTTCTATCGTGCACTGTTCAGGATATGGAACGAGTCCAAGATCGAGGAAATGATGAAGCAAATGGAGAAGTCGAGAAACGTGGTCCAGACAACCATCCTTGCCAACATAAGGTGAGTGCCAGATGATGCGTGTATAGCGAACTTCTCGAGCCAGGCCAGTTAATCAGGTTTGTGTAGTGCCAAGATTGACCTGGTCGTGGTGCAGCAATCGCAAAAGTTCATGTCACTTACCGAGGGCAACAAGATGATCGTTACAAGTCTCCTACAGAGTCAAAACGAGTATCGAGCCCTCAAGTCAGAGGTTGCAGCTCTCAGTGTTCTCCTGAGTCGCTCTCAGATGGTCATTACGACGGAGCAAAGACGAACCCAGAAGCTCATCGCTGACGCCTACGATCCGAACCCAAGCTCAGCCACCAAGCAACACGCTGCGATAACCTCTTACAGTGTAGAAGAGAGGAATCTCCGCAAGTCAATTGCCGAAGAGTTAGTCAAGAGTCTGCGGTTCAACACTATCAAATCGCGGTTCGAAGCAGTTGAAGAGGCGCACGATGACACCTTCCACTGGATATATGAAGATCCACGAGCGGGGTATAACAAAGACTCGGGTCGCATCTGGGGCGACTTCAGCGCTTGGCTTCGGAACGACAATGGAATCTACTGGATCACCGGGAAACCAGCCTCGGGCAAGTCTACACTCATGAAATACATCGTGTCAAATTCCAAGACGGAACGACTCCTCAACGAGTGGGCCGAGACACACTTCAGAGAGAACCGTCTTTGTATGGCCAAATTCTTCTTCTGGATCAGCGGCAACAAGGATCAGAGATCCCAGATCGGGCTACTTCGAGGCATCTTGTTTGATGTACTCACCAAGTTCCCCTGGCTGGTGGCGACCGCCTTCCCTGAGGAATGGTCAACAAGATACTGCCATGAACTGCAACCCCCCGAAGGAGAAGAAGACGAATACGAAGACTGGGACTGGAGAAACTTGATCTATTCGGTAAGAGCTAGAAGCCTGTTAAAGAACGGCAGATCTAACAGGTCAACAGACTCATACGTGGAGCCTAGAGTCATTGAAGGAGGCGATTCTGAGGCTCGGATCCCAGAAACAATATCCCCTCCAGGTATGCCTTTTTGTTGACGGACTAGATGAGTATGATGGAGACGAGACAGACATCGCAAGATTCTTTAGTCAAATATCAGAGTCACCAAACATCAAGTGTTGCGTCTCCAGTCGCCCTCACCAGCCTTTTATCGATGCCTTCAAATCCAGTCCGACTATCCAAATACACGACTTCACTAAGCCCGACATCGAGAAGTTTGTCGAGACGAAACTCAACGCCGACGACCGGTGGAAACCTCTTGCTCTAGAGTCCCCTGAACAAGCTGCCCAACTGAGGAGAGACATCGTTGAGTCAGCCAAGGGAGTGTTTTTATGGGTTAAACTCGTTGTGCACTCTCTTCTTCGGGGTCTAGGGAACCATGATGGTGTTCGCGATCTGCAGGCTCGCCTGCTGGAAATCCCAAAGGAGCTCGAGGGTTTATACAATCGCATGATCACCGTTGAGGATGTCTACAAACTCGACCGCTCACGTATCTTCCGTCTTGTTCATACAGCCGCCGACTTGAAAGGGCCACTTGCCGAGCTCACTTTACTCGAGATGGCCATCGCCATGGATGCTGAGCTTGATATAGCTTTAACAGCTGCTCCCGATTTCCTCACCCAAGAAGAAATAAACAGAAAATCCTCCGACATCGCATTCAAAGTGGTGACTCGCTGTGGTGGACTCCTGGAAGTCCAGCGCCAAGTGTCAATGGAAGAATCGTCACCAGGGCTCGAAGTATCCTACCTCCATCGGACGGTCAAAGAGTACCTCCAGACTCAGAATCAGCAGAACGCGCTCCAAAGAAGAGGAACAGGATCAAATGGCCTTTTCAATCCTCTGTATGCCATCTTTGTTGCCTACATCATCAGCCTGAACCTCGAGCTCAACAACAATGTTCGCATTTCACCTGAGCACCCCGCCGAGGACTCAATCCGGACAGCCATGCGATGCCTTTATCGTTTTCAGTTTGATGATACTATATCACAAGAAAGGTACAATCTTTTGTGCAACAGAACCTTTGATCTCGTCAACAGGTTGTCGTGGGAAAACGAAGGCGTCAAGCGTGTCTTCCCGCCCCGCCGGCCTCGACAACTACTGGCAATCGAGTTTCGGCCACATCGCTATCTAGACCACCTTATGAAGCAACCTGAGCCTCAGAAGGCTATTCACACGTGGCTTGAGGTGGCTGTTGCATCTCTCGATTTAGATGACCCGGGTGAGAACCGCGATGAAACTATTCGTGTCTTGCTCGGGCATGGTGCTAATATCAACGCCGCTTGGACGCGGTGGTTGAAGTTTCATAGCATACAAGAGATAGGCTCTGGACAGAGTCCAGCTGGATGGAAGGCAAAGGTCAAGCTCTTCCTGTTGCACGGGGCAGTCATAGACCAGAAGCAGCTAGATACGCTGGCGGGGAGGCTACCGGAAGAGATGAGAGTTGAAATTCTCGAAGACCCATACATCCAGGCTCATATTCGACCGAATATCACAGCTCCTGGCGCGTTGCTACCACCGTTAGATCTTCAGGCCAGCGTTGAAAATGGGAATACAGCGGAACTGGCGGAGAGCTTTCTTGGATCCGACACTTGCTCCGCTGGGGGCAGTGGGCTGGGCAGGGGGCGAGTCGATAGTCGGACGCGGAGGTTTAAGGATCGAGCTAAACACCTGTTCAAGTGGAAAGATAGTCCAAGGATTTCCTAGAAAGACCATTTGAGCGGGAGTTCTAGTTGGCCTATCTACCTAGATGGATGGAACCCGATGTTTTAGAATCAAATAAGAAACAATATAAAACTTGCACCCAACTAAAACCGACAGGCCATTCTCTCCATGTATATAGCAGTTCACGCCAAACTGATTAAGGAGCGGAGCAAAATATGGTTCCTGGGCGTTTGGGTTTTACGGACGGGATTTGTCTGTGATTGCCTGAATGTGGAGCGCTAATCAGACGTAGTGCCATATTGGGCACCGATTTTGAATGCGGTTGCTTGGACTCACCGCTAATAAATATGCACAAGGAGTATAGCAGTAAGAACATTAGACATTAGATTTAATAACTCGTGATGCTTTATAGCCAGGTGATCACAAAAATTCCCCGTTTTAATAAAATACAATTAGATCTGCAGTTATAGGAAGGTCTCTCTTTAGTATATATAAAATCCTTATTTTATTTAATTAAGGTAGCTAGCTTAAATATAAGGTTAAGCTACTATA
>JAADYS010001790.1:0-27800 GCA_012931995.1 Fusarium albosuccineum | reverse complement strand
TCTTTATTTATAGCAAAAAAGCTAATCTAAAAGAAGGGTTAAATAAAAAAGCAATTCTCACCTCATATAAAGTAGATTCATAGGGGTTAATGTCAGAGCCAGCTGTCGATAATACCGTATCATCCGTACTTGAGCAGTAATTGGCTCAATTGAAGAATTTAAAATGTTTAATCTACTAGATAATCCCTTAATTTCATCTCACTTTCTTGTCGCCCTTCAGAAGCTCAGGTGCTCGACCTATTGTTGTCATAGTTCTCAATAACCTCGACTTTTGACGCTGACGCGGATGTCTTAATGACAATTTCTGTATTAGCACAGGCCTTGCACTCTCTCCTAAGTTCACTCAGAAAGGTCAAAGAATGTCCACTCACAGTGTCAAAGTGATAGCCCAGCCATTCCCTGGCCAGCCTCCTTGCAAGCTCGATACCAATAACTCTCTGTCCCAAACAGAGCACTTGTGCGTTATTGCTTAGAACAGATCTCTCAACAGAGAAGCTATCGTGTGCTGTCGTGGCACGGATGCCCTTGACCTTGTTCGCAGCGATGGCAACACAAGGCCTGTGCCACAGATGAGCAACGCGCGGTCAGCTTCACCGGCGGCGACCTTTTCTGCAGCTGTGATCGCAAAGGACGAGTATGCTGTCTTGTCGTCTTTAGAAGACGGACCAACGTCGATGACCTCGGTTACTCTGGAGTCGGCTGCGAGGTCTTTGCCGAGTATCGACTTGTAATCGAAGCCGGCATCATCGCCACCAATGACAATTCGAAGGCCACTCATGCTATATAATAATAATTCAGAGACGTTCCATTACAGTCTAGCCCTTACTCACGTTATTCGAGCACTTGGAAAAGCGCAGTATCGACAGCTAGTCTCTCTTTCTCAGGAAATACAGCTCAAGTAAGAAAGCAAAAGACGTTTACCTCGATTTTATAGAGCAGATTTACCTCATAGCTCAATTCAAGAGTCGCAATGACCATCGATGGTCCGCTACGAGAAATGGTGGAACTTCGCTCCCGTTAGCTATTGGTCACGATGCAAGCGGGAAAACGGGTCCTGTTCCACCATGTTTCCACACGCTCACTCCGCCCAAACAAAACTCGGCAAATCGACCATCAGTTTGAAGGTCCTGTATCCAGTTTCTAAAACCTCGTTTATAGTGCTTCTCATGCCTCTGGTCTGCGAGAATTTTTATCCTATACCTTTAATTCCTTGAACCGCCGTTCGCAGCAAGTCGTTCGACATCACTCACATCTTATTCGCCACCTCTCTTGTTTACCCTTCTGTCGGTTGAAGTAATCGTCACAGCATCCATCATGACGCCCTGGGACCCTACTAAGAACAAGACATACCAAATCCTCGAGGCTGCTGAAAAGGGAGGATACGGAGTGCAGGCACCAATCGCCTACAACATTGAGCACATTCTCGCCTTTATCGCGGCCGCAGAGAAGAAGAAATCGCCTATGATCCTCCAATTCTTCCCTTGGGCCATCACATTCTCCAAGGGCCTGCTCATTCACGCTGCGGCCCATGCCGCTAAGAACTCATCAGTACCGATCGCCATTCACTTGGATCATGCTCAGGATGAGGACATGATCCGCCACGCAGCGAATAACCTGCCGTTTGACAGTATCATGGTAGATATGAGTCACTATGAGATCGACGAGAATCTGGCCAAGACAAAGTCACTGGTAGAATACTGCCATGAGCGAGGGATTGCTACGGAAGCCGAGCCTGGGAGAATCGAGGGTGGTGAAGATGGCATTGCCGACACCGCAGACCTAGAGGGTGCCTTGACTACGCCCGAGCAAGTCGAGGACTTCATAGCGACTGGTATTGATTTCCTGGCGCCGGCTTTCGGCAATGTTCCTGGGGAGTATGGCCCAAGAGGCCCAGTCTTGGAGTTCGACCGGTTAGTTCACTTTCAGACATCTCCATTTCCCTAGCTGACACATAATACTTTAGACTGGAAAAGATCCGTGCATCTGTCGCAGGAAGGGTTCGTATCGTGCTACATGGTACCAACGACTTCCCCGATGATATCATGCAGCGATGTATCGCTGGGGGCATCTCCAAAGTCAATGTCAACAAGCTCGTCTTGACCTCTTATCATGCCCATCTCGGTGAGAATGCGGCATCAAAGAGCCTCACTGAACTAATGGAAGGAGGCTTGAGAGAGGCACAAAGGTTGATGGAATGGCAAATGGATGTGGTTGAGTCCACAGGAAAGGCATAGTGCAGTTCTCCAGCCAACAAGAAATTACAAAGTTCAGTCAAGTCTATGTTCAAAATATCCATTCAAATATGTACTATGCACGACAAAAAGAAGCTCAAGGAAGCTCGCCCTTGATCTTCCAGTACACGTTATAGTTGAATCCTTGGGCGTCATAGAAGGGGCCCAGGTCAACGGTCTCTCCCCCAGCAGTGGCCTGGAACTTCAGACCTTCCTTGCCCTGTCTCTCGACGGTTGCCAGGTCAATAGTAGGAAGAGAATCAAGTGTCGAGTCGCCATAGTTGGCCGCCAAGACAGCCGGGCCAAACGCCACGGCGGCGACTGTAGGGTCATCATTGGCTGCAATTGTGCGGAGGCTCATAGGGAACTTCAAGGCGACAGTGTCTCCCGAAGCCCACTTTCGCTTAATAGAGGCGTACTTTCCGGACTCGATCTCGACACCCTCCGCATCTTCGCCGTTCACCTTGATAGAGGCGCCAGATGTCCATGATGGGATTCGGACTGCCAGGGTCCACTCATCACCGTTTCCATCGACCTTCAAGGTGGAAGTATCACTCTCTGGGAAGTCGGTGCTCTGAGTGACAGAAACCTTGCGGTCAGACCAGTTCAGCTTCGAAGGAGTAAACAAGTTGACGTAGAGAGTATTGTCATTGTGGAAGTAAATCGAATCCATCAGCTTGGTGTTGGTCTCAACCCCGGAACCCTGGCAGCACCAGAACGAGTCATAGTCAGTGCTCCAGGTGCCGCCACCCCAAGCAGGTCCAACTCCTCGTCGGCCACCGGGCTTGAGGGGTGTGAAGTACGTGATATGTCCATGGCTGCTTTCGGGGTTTTGCTGTCCCAGGAGGTGGTTCAACAAGCCACTCTCATAGTAATCAAAGTATGAAGCATCAGTGGGATTCAGAACCCAGAGCTCTCGGGTCAACTTGAGCATGTTGTACGTGTTGCATGCCTCGCAAGTGTCGTTGTCAAGATACTCGGCAATGGCGTCGGGGTCTCGGAAGTGTTCAGCCTGGCTGTTTCCTCCGATGGCATAAGTGTGCTTGTGAACGGTAATGTCCCAAGCGTTGCGGCCAATATCAAGGTACTTCTGGTCGCCGGAAACCGCGAACTCTCGGAGGGCACCGATCCACTTGGGGACCTGAGTATTGGCATGCAGACCGCTGAGCTTGTCCTGGTTTTGGGCAAGAGGGTCGAAGATCCTTGCATGATCGAAACGCTGGGCAACCTCAAGCCACTTCTTGTCTTTGAGGTAGTAGGCAATATCGGCCAAGACCTCGTTCATTCCACCAAATTCAGTCTGCATCATCTCCTGCATCTGGTCGTAGGTCAACTTCTTGGTTCGTGTGTCGACCCAGCCGGCCAGAGAGACCAAAACATCCTTGGCAGTTTCGTCACCGATCTGACGGTAGACGTCGAGAAGTCCAGCCAAGGTCTTGTGGATGGCGTAGTAGGGAACGTTCCCGTTGCTGAGAGTCCTCTTCTCGACGGCGGTGATCTCAGACTCGGGGAAGCCAGAGAGGTATCCCTCGGTGAAACCGGCTTCTTCGTTGTTTGCCTGGCATTTGGCGAGCTCCTCGGCAAAGTACGTAGCCCGAGAGCGGCATTCCTCGTTTCGCAGAGTGCCATAGCACTGTGCCCAGGCAGTCAGGAAGTGTCCCTGAACGTGACTTCGGAAGGGAAAGTCGGGTGCATCCCAACCGCCATTCTTCTGGGCGCCCTTGGTGTCGAGTTTGTGGTTGGCACGGAAGACGTAGAGCAGACGGTCCGGGTCAATAGACAAGAGATAAGTCAGGGTTCGGTTCTGGTTGTCCATCCATCGACTATCAGTAAGAGTAACTTGGCTCAGATCAAAGGCAGAGGCATCTTGTGCATACACCTGAGATGGGAGGGAGCAAAGCAGCATGCCCGCAACAAGGGCGGTAGCTTTTTTGAAAACCATGGCGAGTCAACTATTCTGCCGACTTGAGAGTTGTCTAAGGCAAGCAGGTCTGACAGGTAGAACTAGAGCGTCGCAGCCAGTCAACTTAAGAAGCAAACTAGCTTCGTATTAAACTTTATATACACGATTATAGATGAGCTCTTGTCAAAAGCGTCCAAGAATACATGGTCCGATGCCCATAAAGCTCAGACCAGCGGCCCACTATGGGGTATAGTCGCGGGCCTGTGGGTCCAAAAAAACACGGGAATCATCACCACCAAAAATCGCAGTATCTGGTGGGAGCCATTCCCGTGTATTTTTGGACCCCCTAGGCGGGGAAGTCATTGGGGCGGTAGTGTTGATGTTACATTTGCAGATCCGGAGAAGTCCAAGTTTGTCTGTGGTCCGCTTGCTTGGTTGTAGCCTCGCTCAGACCTACAATCCTGGGCACGAGGCCTTCCACAAAGAGGAGACCGGAGCATCGCCTGACAAGGTTTGGCGCGACTATGCGCACCAATACATATATCACGCATACGAGCACTGTTAAATAGGTACTTGGGAAGCAGTGCGGCGATACATCCGTGAGCGGCTATATGGAGACGGCGCGCCGAGATGAGGGGTTCGGCCTTTCTTGTACCGAAGAGAGTGTCGATCTGCCGAGTGCGGAGGCACCTCGTGGCCCAGAAGTCGTGACAGCTTGAGAATGACAGAATGAGGTCTGAAATTACGGGCCCTGATCTCCGGGCGGCCAATGACGATGCCAAGACGGAGCCTTTTCCGTGATAACGAAAGGCCGTGGGCGGAATTGCCTTTTTCCAGTCATCACCATCCCGACACCATCTTCTCGTCTCAAAAGGCGGGGTTTGACCATGCCCATGTCTTGACTCTTGACCCAAATTGGCAGCTCAGTAACCAGCTAATTAACTCAACACCATAAACTAGCCGCCAGGAAGACTGAACAATGTCAGCCAAGCCGCCATTCGACTCTCTTCCGCTACGAAAAGATGGACCCCACGGCAACGCTTGGGGCCTCTTTGGAGATAAGGATGAGTGTGGCATGCTGAATCTCTTGACGCCCGAAATCACAGCAAAGGCAGCTGCAGAGATTCGCGATGGTGTCCGTGTTTCGACAGACTGGCCACTCGATCGCATGTCAAGACCGTGCTTCGGCCGTGCACCCTTTGAACACAACATCAAGAACAAGGCACCACGGGCCGTCAACGATGACTCCCTAGCTTTCAACACACAGAGTAGCTCCCAGTGGGACGGGTTCCGACACTATGCATATCAGAAGGAGAAGCTCTACTTCAACGGCAAGACCCTCGATGATCTATTGACAACAAGTGTCAATGGAGTGCAAGGTATGGACTATCCATGGCAAATTACCAACACCGGCTAATAATGACAGCATGGGTTGACAGAGGAGGAATCGTTGGTCGAGGAGTACTTCTCGATTATGCCGCCTGGGCTGATTCCCAAAACCTTGAGATCAAGGCATTTGAGACAAACTCGATTACCGTCACAACTTTAGAGGAGGTTGCAAAGAGCCAGGGTACCACGTTCAGCGAAGGCGACATCCTATTTATCCGGACGGGATGGACCCGCGCCTATGATAAGCTCTCAGACAACGAGTGTCAAGCTCTGGCGGATCTCAAGTCGCCACCGGCCATCGGTCTCGAATCATCGAAAAGTACTCTGCGATGGTTATGGGACCACTCATTTGCCGCCGTTGCCGGTGACCACCCCAGCATGGAAGCCTGGCCGTGCCAAAACCCCGACTTTTGGTTGCACGAGTGGCTTCTGGCTGGCTGGGGCATGCCAATCGGCGAGCTATTTGATCTCGAAAGGTTGAGCGAAGAGTGCAGGAAACGAGGTCGATGGTCATTCTTCTTCTCCAGCATGCCTCTAAAGGTAACGCTTCACTCTTCTCCCGACCAATCTAGGTCTAGCTAACAACAATCAGGTTCCTGGCGGAGTGGCTAGTCCGCCCAATGGAGTAGCCATTTTCTAGACTCTTGATAACCTGGCATTGTGCAACATCTATGATGGTGGGTTGCAGCCAGCAGGTAGACCTTTGGCAAAGATTAACCGCTCCAATCAAGGGATTTATTAAATAGATTGTTCATTTCTATATAGATCAATGCCATTGGAATCTCTTTACCCTCACTGTGAATTCGCAGTCTCAATGACGTTAGCTGAGCCAGCGAAGTGATTGGTAAAGCTAGCTCCAGACATGCCTCAAGTTGCGTCATGACACGAGGGCATCCCTTCTTAGACTTGAGCAACGGGTTTACCGGCAGGAGTTTACCAACAGCCGATATCTTCGGAAATTGCTGGATATCTCTTACTCTGCTATATAGAAATATATGACATGCTATAATTGAGTTGAGATGTTTCTCCAGTCCTACCCATAAGTGTCATGGATATGATGATTTTTTATCTGTCCAGATCTAGTACTTGAATTCCTGTCCGACTAGCTTCTCAGCAAACTTCCAGACTCTCTCTGCCTCGATCTTATCGGTAGCCCAAGGATAAACTTCGCCTTCAAAAGGATCAGCCAGTCGGCTGTCTAGGAAATAGCTGCCGTTGTCCCTGGCAATGTCGGGAGAGAATGCAGTGTAGACGTGAGTCGCAGCACCCTGCTCTGGAGACTTGAAGTCGCTAATTCCGCTCTGGAGTGAAAGTTGAGTGCCCATAATCACATCTGCCGCCTGCATAGCAGCAGCGTCGTCTCCAGTCCAGTCAAGGTGGGCGCCCAAATTGGTGTAGATGACACCAGGGTGAAGACTGGCGCTGACAAGTTCCTTTGAGCCGAGCTTCTCGGCCAGAGCGATCGAAAAAAGCATGTTTCCGGTCTTGGATTGGCCGTAGGCTCTCCAGTCATTGTAAGCTTTTCCATTCTTATTTTACGGAATCAGCACTTGTGTCATGTCTTTGGGCCAGCTAGTGAATATCTTACCTGGAAGTTATAGTCAAAGCGCACAGGGGAGAAGCGATGGCCGTTCGAAGAGACGTTGACAATTCTGGGGCTCTTGGACCGCAGAATCTTTCCCATGATAAGGTTCGTGAACAGAAAATGGCCGAGGAAGTTTGTCGCAAGCTGCCTCTCAATCCCGTCCTCTGTAAGTTCAAAGGGTACGGCCATGATGCCAGCGTTGTTAACAAGCACGTCGATATGATCGACATCCTCCCAGTTGTTTACTTGTTCAGCTGCCTTGCGAACTTGAGCAAACGAGTCCAACTTGAGATCAAGGGTCTTGACCTTGGCCCCAGTCGACTCGCTGATAGAACGGGCAGTCTCTTGGGTCTTCTCGACATTGCGACCGGCAAGAATTAGGAGGGCGGGAGAGTGCTCAGCGACGATCTTGGCAAAGACTGTACCAAGGCTGCTGGGAGAAGCTCCAGTGACAAGAATGGTCTTGCCCTTGATCTCGGAAGAAAGATCGCGAGCGATCTGCTTCCCATCTGTCTCCTGAGTGTAGGCCATTGCGCGTGAAGTGGTTGTAAAGTTGGTGGCACAATATGAGTGGCTTGATGGACTTAAAAGTGGAATGTGGTCGAGGAACTGAGGGTGTAGAGAAAAGCTGAGTTGTTGATCGACGACATCGTAAGGGACCGCATCTCGATATTTATGTACGCCATCAATTGAGGAATTCACTGTTGGTGTGCAATCAAGTTCATCTGTCTTGGTAATTTGATTCCTCTCTGTCTTCAGCATGAGGTGCATTGGATTTCTCATCAATGGTCTCCATCATGGACTTTGGATACGCTAAATCCGGTAACTGCGATCACCTCTTCAACCGGACACTTGCTACACATGCGAACATCAAAGCTACAAACTTCTAATGTTACCAACTGCCAAGGCTGCATTTACGGACTTAAGATAAATGGAGATTGGAGAGACACTTCAAGTTGGCTTCAATGGCAACTTTCGCATCGAGAAGGCTCACAATGAAGAGTTAAGCACTGACTGATACTTGCTGTTAAGACGGCTAGCGAAAAGTTCTTGGATTTTTTATCCTGTTTCTCTCGTTTCATCAGTTTACTCGCAGAGATCATCCCAACACATCAGCAGTACAGTCGGTTTATTTTCATCTTCGTGATTGCAAGCAAGCTGAACTTCTGTCTTGAATTCTTGAGCGCCGCCAACCCTCCCCTGCAAAAAGCAGCGAATGAGAAGGACTTGGCCATTTGACGCCCAAGCTGCTTAGAAATGCCGCGTCTCGGCTACGGCTGCCTACATGCAGGCACACGGAGCGCGATACACCAGTTTTTTAGTCCATTCTCTCGGGATTCAGATATGAGCTCCTTTCAGCGCAGCAAAACCCCCAATCGAGATCATGACACCTTGGGATGCCAAGACTGGATTGGTCAGCTCGCTCGACTCAAGCCTCACAACCACTTCCGAGCCAAGCCACGCTGCCATGCCAAGGAAAAAGAGAAAGAACTAAGACATGTTAGGCAAAATTCAAGACTGACGCTGAAAAGATAAGCTGACTCAGATTGTAAACCTTTACTGATCCTGCGACCTGGCTATAAAATCGGTGACCCCGCATCTGACGGAAACCTTTGAGGGCATCTCTTTTTCTTCAATGCCATAGAATTGCACGCATACAGTCTGTCAAAATGGTTGCCAAAATCCACCCCATCTACCACGCCTGGTTCTTCTGGGTCGATCCCATCCTAACCCTCTCGGGAATGTATGGCAATTTCTTTGACCACGACCTCATGACGCAAGCCTTCTTTACCAATTACCCGCCCACCGAACAGCTCAAGCCTTTCCTCTATCAGATCGGCGGCATGGGCACATCGTACCTGGTGCTGCTTGTGTTGCTTCAACGCTACACAAACGACGTCAACGTCCTGAGAATTCTCCACTTCGCCATTCTTTGGGCCGACTTTACTATGCTCACGTCCATGTATGTGGGGATGCGGTTTGAAGGTAACCTCGCCGTTGCTGACTGGCGATGGGAGGATTGGGTCGGTGGTGGTATCACTGTCATTTGTACTATTTTGCGGGCGGCGTTTTCCTTGGGCATCGGTGTCAAGGATACGCGAGGCAAGGGGAAGAAGGCTTGAACCTCACGTCAATGAATACCGTGATGGGCCATGGAGTTCATCAGTGGCCGATACTACGTGTATACAATTGACTTTGACAAAGTTCGACTAGAACTAATGCAATGCTTGGTTGTATCCAGAGAAGAAAGTAACCCGATTCTAGTGCGCCAAGCCCCCGGCCCGCTCCGAGAATAAAGCCCGAACCACATGCCACATCAGGCCGGAACTGCTTGGCAAACCTTCCTTGACCTCTGATCTCTGCATTCGCTTAAGAGCCGCATGGCTTCTTTCCTACAGGGCTGTATAATGTATTTTAGGTCACACTCGCTCAGGTTACTCTCAGCTGTTTTGTGTACATCTAAGTTCTTATCTCCAGAGCACGTTAGTATGGCTCCTCCCCCTTGGTAGTAGTGGATACTAGGTATTCAATTACTATTGAATTGTCTGAAGCAGTGATGTCTTTTTATCGATAGACAGCGGTGTCCTCAGCAGAACTTGAGGTAGTATGGCTAAATGTGGAATCCTTACCAATCTAAGACCTGAAGTTTATGAAGATGCCGGATTTGGCGTGCAGACCCATCGACAATCCGCCATGCAGTGTCCCCGGCCTCAATTCATGGATCATTTACACTCAATTATTAAAACTATGCTCCTCCCATAGCATTCCAATGGCAAAGTAGCCGACGCTGCTTCTCAAGCTGGTCGCGGGCGGCGAGTCGCACACAGCTAAGTGCTTACCCTGGAGAAGGGCACGACGCGTGCTGGGGAATCAACAATTGGATCATCCCCAGAGCAAATGCGCTAGGAATTTGAGTTTTCTAGGCTTCGGGCATCAGGCTACTTTGAGAAGCACCAGGCAGCAAGTAATAGGCGAGTTCATCCTTGGTTACATCATCTCCACCGGCGTTGCATCTGCCCCTCTACGTCTCGTGTTTCCTTGTACCGCCTGATGGCCTCGCAGTCCCATGACTATGTGTGCGGTCCGAAACAAAGGGCAGGAACAGATAAAAACTTTTTGGGTCATGCCACCCGAGAGAGGATCTAAAAGCTAAATGAGACCAGTTCGTCGCAGGGTTGATGGTGGAGATATCAAGTAAAGAAACCGGAGCAAACCCAACCCAGGCGAAACGATGAGGATCCGCGATCCGGCTTGCCACGGCCAAAACCTGGCAATGATTGGCCTCGTGACGTAGAGCGAACCTTGTCGACCCACCCGTAGAAGCCTTCTAGAAGGGGAACAAAGATGATCCGTCGCTAGCTGCGAAGATCTCTGGCCGGGAGTTGAAAATTGCAGCCGGGTCCATCGCCAAGCGTCATCATTTAGCCCCTTGATTGGCCCCAATACCGGGCCGACAGCGGAGATCAGCAGAAGGAGCGGCCCGGATGGATGGCTATCAGAGCTCGCAATCAATGGTTCGATGGCCTGTTGAAGCAACAGATCAGCGCGTTGCACAGAGGTCCATCTCTCGAGTCAGCAGCCAAGAAATAAATGTCTCAGCAACCAGTTGCAGGCGATTAGTGGCGCGTTTGATGCAACGGCGCTCTCAACGCCATGGGAATAACCCACTCGACGACCCTCCGGCCCGGCTGGGACGGCATCTCTGGATGGGTCTCCGGGCCCGAAACCACTGCACATTCGGCCAATTCCTCGGTGCTACCGTCATGCGAAGTGCGAAAACCACCCAACGGGCCCCATATCGGGGGCCCCGTACAATGTCTCTTGATGCTGTGCTTCTCCATCGGGGGCTCCATGCGGGCCTCCTCATGTCCATGACTTTGTCAAAAGTCTAATGACCTTTGGAATGCGGGTTGCAACGTGGGTTGATGCGCCTGTCTTATAAAAGCTGGGGACTCCGGATCAGTCAACGTCTTCCCCAGAAACCTTTTCTCTCTGGGTTATCTTATCTGCTTATCATTGCAGCAGCCATTATCTTTCAACATGGCCAAGAGTGAGCGACAGAACTCGACCACGACGGTCGAGAAGGAGAAGGATGCCATCCACGGGGCAGCCGGCCACGAAAAGGTCGAGCTCGAGGCCCTCGAGGTTGCCCGGGCTGGAGGCCACGAGATTGACGAGTTCATTGACGAGATGGAGCGCCAGCTTGAGGCTGACGGGGGTCTGAAGAAGGGCTTCTTCCAGCTCAACTTTGAGAACCCCAAGCACTTTACCTGGCTGCTTGTAGCCTTCGCCAGTATGGGTGGTCTGCTGTCGGGTCTTGACCAGAGTCTTATTTCCGGCGCCAACCTGTATCTGCCCGACGACCTGGGTCTGACGACGAGGCAGAACAGTCTGGTCAACTCGGGTATGCCCTTGGGAGCTGTCGGTGGTGCTCTGCTCCTGTCTCCTGCCAACGAATACTGCGGCCGAAAGGGCGCCATCATCATCTCTATTGTTCTCTACACCATTGGTGCCGCATTGGAAGCTGGTTCTATGAACTTTGGTAAGCTTGATGATTGCACCGTCCTCAGGGCTCCCAACTAACAAGTCAGGCATGATTGTATCGTCGCGAGTTATCCTAGGTCTTGGTGTCGGTCTTGAGGGTGGTACCGTCCCCGTCTATGTCGCCGAAACGGTCGAGCGAAGGATCCGAGGAAACCTGGTGTCTCTGTACCAGTTCAACATTGCGCTTGGCGAGGTCTTTGGATATGTCGTCGCTGCCATCTTCCTCAAGGTCCCTGGCAACTGGCGCATCATCCTGGGCTCATCTTTGCTCTTCTCCACCATCATGTTCTTTGGGTAAGTCCTCCTAGAGTCCCCATTGGCAGCATCCCGTCCCTAATACTTCGTTAGCATGCTCTTCCTCCCCGAGAGTCCTCGATTCCTCATGCACAAGAACAAGCAACTCGAAGCGTACAAGGTCTGGAAACGAATCCGTGGTATCGCTACCCGCGATGCTCGCGAGGAGTTTTACGTCATGAACGCCGCTGTCAACCAGGAGGACACTGAAGTCCACGAGGGTGCTCAAAACCACCGCTTCCCTTGGATGGACTTTTTCACGTGAGTACCGTGCCTTTCGAATGGAAGGCGTCGCACTGACATGTTCTTATCTAGCGTTCCCCGAGCTCGACGTGCTCTTGTTTACGCCAACATCATGATTCTTCTCGGCCAGCTGACCGGTGTCAACGCTATCAGTAAGCTTCCCCCCTCCATTTGAGAGATAATGGTCGGAGCTAACCCTGCCACAGTGTACTACATGTCGGTCCTCATGAATCAGATCGGTTTCAACAAGGAAAAGTCAAACTACATGTCGCTGGTGGGCGGCGGCTCTCTTCTCCTCGGTACCATCCCTGCCATCTTCCTCATGGAACGATTCGGCCGCCGATTCTGGGCCATCACCATGCTTCCCGGCTTCTTCATCGGTCTCGTCCTTATCGGTGTCAGCTACCAGTTTGACGTGACGACGGACCTACAGAAGGTCGAGGGTCTCTATCTCACGGGCCTGATCATCTACATGGGCTTCTTCGGTTCCTATGCTTGTTTGACTTGGGTTGTCCCTTCAGAGGTTTACCCCACCTACCTTCGAAGTTACGGCATGACCACCTCTGACGCCCTTCTCTTCCTTGCCTCGTTCGTCGTCACCTACAACTTCTCGGCTATGCAAGACGCCATGACCAAGACAGGTCTCGCCCTGGGGTTCTACGGTGGTATTGCCTTTATCGGTGAGATCTACCAGATCTTCTTCATGCCCGAGACCAAGAACAAGACCCTCGAAGAGATTGACCTCGTCTTCTCGCGACCAACCATGGACATTGTCCGGGAGAACTGGGCGGGTGTCAAGGAGACCACAAGTGATCTGTTCGCTGGCCGATGGCACAAGGTCTTTGTGGAGCAGGCCATGTCTGACCCCAAGGATAAACCCGAGACTCCTATCGCTTGAGTAAAGAGTTTAAAGGACAATCTCGAAGGCATACACGAGTAAATGGACATAAGAATAGAGGTTGACCTAGATGTGATTGTAGTAAATGAGTAAATGAAATGTTCTCGTGAAACTTGGTGTTGTTCCTAAATCGACCCTGTGTTAAACTACATCGAAGGCCTCCTGACCGACATCTTAACATTGGACCCCGTGTTACCTTGATATACCGACCTTCGAAGCTCCAGGATCGCATTGTCTTTGGCGTGCTTGTGTAAGGGTAATTAGTCCGCCATCGGCCGTTAGTTGGCGGCTCTTCGGCGACATAAATTAAGAAGCTTAACTCTAAAGATAGTTTAAATATTCCAAGTAAATATATTTCATAATACAAAGTCACATACATATCAAACTCAGCAGTTATTTAAACACATTCAGTTCTCCTTTTGAGGTATAGCCTAGTAACTAAGTAATACGTCACTGCGCGTCTCATGCACGCCGACGCGGGGGAGGTGTTCTGTCTCACAGTCAGTAGGCGCCCTCACCTATCAGTCGCCGAGTATACGATATGTAATTATGTGAGTCTGCGGTAATACACTCGCCACAGCGCGGGGTAATTAGTCTGAGTAGCATAAAGCATTGCTGCCTAACATCAATGACCAAGACGAAGCTGTCATGGTCGCATGTCCCGGGCTCTTGGGCAGACTAAACGCACTGAGTGATTTATCCCAGCGCAAGGAACACCCAATCGATGAAACCAGTTAGGCCAATAATACCACGAAATTCTTGTATAGCCTTATTGAGAAATTCACGATGCCGACCGGTACGACCCATACTAGATATGTTTTCATTGTGTATTTTACCCGATCATTCGCTTACTAGCCAAAAGAAGGTCGCTACCATGTTAGTCGTTGGGAGCCTGATGCCACTCAGCCCCAGGACGAAGAGCCAAATGTTCCCGCAGGTTCAGGATTTGTGCAGGAGTTGGTCCGCTCGGCGACTTCCCCATTCAAGAAGACAAAGCTCAGCCAAAGCGGCCGACAAGGCGGACATCTGGTCCGACTTCGAACACTGCAATACATGAACATTGCATACCAAAAAAGGAAGCTTGCCGAGGCCGTGGTGATGTTGGAGGACAAAACGACTCCGCTTGAATCACCACAGACAAATGAAGAGCAACGGGCCGCAGATGACATAATGGAGAATATTAAAGAACTGATGAAGGATTACAGTGAGATCAATGTGGCAACTGCACGACTATGGCCTGCTTTGGCTAACATGAGTGGCTAAAGTCAGTGCAATACGAGACCTCCAGTACATGCTTGACCCAATCAGCCGAGTCGATCGAAACGACCAGTTCCTACGTGACTACTTTTATCTCGATACCAACCGAGACCGAGATCTACGAGTCATGGTAGATGCAGGTATCCTCGATCAACCGCCTCATATTCCCCACATCCCGCTTCCTAATTACACCGGCCATGAGGGATATCTCTCTAAGAAGGACTGGAAAGAGCAGCAAGGGTCAGCGTTTTTAGGAAGATTTACTGTGGCTATCCTGGCAGGCTTGGCTTTGATCGTTCCCATGCTGATTATGAAACTCAGCAACAGCCTCGTAGCGCAACTTGTAACGGTTGGAGTGTGCGTCTTTATCTTAGGCCTTGCTTTGTCATTGTCAAATTCTATGGAGAAAAAAGACATTATTAGAGGAACAGCGGCTTACGCAGCGGTTCTGGTTGTGTTTGTTGGTTCTAGTAGCTAACTCTATTATTTATCTAAAAGGTTTATATTGCATAGGCACAGTGGCGTAGTGCTCCATTATCTCCCTCAGTCTTGTCCACTCCGCTTTGCTTACTGGCTCGAAGAGGTAGGAATCAAAATTCAAGGACTCTACCCTTAATATAAGATCGTAGGGTGACTCGTTATCGATATTCTTGACATGACGGTCTGCGCCACAATCTAATAAAATCATGAGGTTCTTACATAACAGACTGTAGTCATGAACAGAGTCGTTAAAAATCTGGGAGTAGAATGCATGAAGTGCGGTTCCTCCTCGGCAGTCTTGTTGATTGATGTTGAGTCTTGTCGCCAGAAGCAAGTCCAAGAAACAGGAGGGGTCCGTCCACTTCCAGTTGATGGAGTGCAGGGGGGTTTTTCCCTCTTGGTTAACCAGGGTTGGATCTGCTCCGAATGACAAAAGCTCAGCCAATGCATTTGTATTTCTCATTGCATAGACGTAGTGAAGAACAGTGTCTCCATCCTGGTTTCTAGAGTTGATGTCGTAAAGCAGATCCTTGACGAAAATTGTTAACCCTTCTCGTATTTGAGATCTCGATTTGTCCGAACCTGAGCCCTGGACACAGCTCTTGAGGAATTTATATGCGTCGATTTTGGTGTTCCATTGATGTAGAAACCTCCGAGCAAGTTCAAAGTGGTTATTTAGTAGTGCGTACTCGAGAGGTGTATAGGCCCAGTCAGGAGACTTCAAGTTGACGTTATAACCAAACTCTTCGATCAGATTTTGGCAGACAGCTCCGGAGCCGGCTTCAGCAGCCAATTGTAGGAGATTATTGTGGGCAATTACTTTGCCAGATGACTCCTCAGCAAGGACCTGGCGACCTTGTTCTAGGCGGGTGAAGCGGTAGAAGAGTTGTTCGTTCTTCCCCCTGACAGCACTGTGGAAGGGAGTTTCTCTCAGAACGCTCCGAATGCCAGGATCCGCACTATATTGGAGCAATAGCTCGACAATCTCCGCATTGCCCCTGGAACATGCAGTGTGAAGTGGCGTGTATCGGGAATAAATATGAGGATTTGCGCCGTGTTTCAACAGCAGCTCAACAATTTTCGTTTGCCCGCTGTGACAGGCCATATGAAGTGGTGTTAGAAACCTGAGTTTTTTGTTGATGGCTGGGTTCAAGCCCATGCGCGACATGATTTTGCTCTTTCTCAAGATGTGTTCGACGAGATGGTAGATGCCGCGGTGGCACGCCAGGTGAATCCACGAAAGTTTTTCTCCCCCGAGATTGCTTTCGTAAGAATAGGCTACAAACCCTTGTTTCCTATCCATTCTGCTATTGAAAAAGTCTGGGTTCTGTCGCATCACAGAAACGATTTCGTCGTAGTTAAGAGCTGCAAGATGCTCCGGAAGGTAACCTGCAGCATATTCTCCCAAGTTGGACTTCGATGTTTGCGAAACGAATCGAATCAAACAGTTGGAGATAGAGATTTGGCCCTGTTTTGGATCTACGAGAAATTTCTCTATGGCTGGATTGTGGCGAAGGTGGGTTGATGCGAGGACGAAGTCCTTGGCGCTTTGGTGTATGAAACTGATCGTCTCCGGCTTGGCTGACTCCGAGGTGATTTGGAGGAGATGGCAGCAAGACTTGACATAGCCTCTGATAACTGCTTCACGAGGCACGGAATCGGTATCCTGCACTTCGACGGCTGTGCACATCTCCTCAATTGAAAATGGCCTCGAGGCCAACGCGACCCAGCGCAACATGTCTGTCACGAACGGTGCATTGGACGGTCGAATTTGAAGCAAGACTCTTTCGTAAATAGCATCCAGACCCCGTGGAAGATGCTCAAGGGCTTGTTCAGTTTCGCCGATCGTTCTTGACTCCAGCTCTTCTGCCATGAAACTGACCCACAAGAACGTTCCCTCCGACCGGTCCCGAAAAGTCTTTGTGACGCGCTCAACTAGTTGATTGTTCTCGATATTTGTTGCGAGTTGAGATACCCGTTGAGAGATGTACATGTCAACATCTTGAGCTGAGTCGTCAAGCTGGAAATGTGGAGACTTAGATAATGTTGTCAGGGGCCAAAGGTAACCAAGAGAGTGAAGAGGTCAAGCAGCTAGGTTGTAATATAAAGGTAGGTAATAAGATATAACGGTCTTAATTCTTGCCCTACTTCCTTTATATATGATCTCCCTTATATAGTTAGTATCCCTCTTATAAGCTCTGTCTAAGTAGCTTCGGCTCGGCCTTATAGCTTCGGCTCGGCCTTATAGCTTCGGCTCGGCCTTATAGCTATATTCCTCATAAGACCTCTTTTTTATACTAAGCCTTATGCTTTGGAATATATTGAGGCTTATAATAGGATCCTCTCTCTCTAATTAGCTTAGCCTTAAGCTAATAGCTAAGTAAAGCTATTATAGCTTAAAAAGATATATCTTTAATAGTTTAAGGTAATATCTCTTAGTTAGATTAACTAGGCCACTTACTTAATTGTAGTTAAAACCCTTTTCTTATGACCACTTTGCGATAGCTGCTTTTAAGCTGCTTTGATATTGCTTTTATATAGCTTAATGGTTTAAAGGCTTGTTTAAAGGCTTATTTAAAGGCTTATTTAAAGGCTTATTTAAAGGCTCGTTTAAAGGCTTATTTAAAGGCTTATTTAAAGACTCATTCAAAGGAATCTAGGTATATATTACGTAGCCTTATATAAGGTGTAAGATAGTAGTATATTAGTAGCTATTCAAGGGCTTCTAGGGCCTCTTAGGAAGTCAGGGCCTCTAGCCTACTTGCCTTAACAGTCTCTTGCCTCTAAAAGAGAAAAAAGAATCAACTTATCAGGGGCTAAAAGTAACTAAGAGAGTAAAGAGGTTAAGTAGCTAGGTCGCAATGCAAAGGTAGGTAACGAGATATGACGGTCTTAATTCTTACCCTACTTCCTTTGCATATAATCTCCCTTATATAGTTAGTATCCCTCTCATAAGCTCCGTCTGAGCAGCTTCGGCTCGGCCTCGTAGCTTTGGCTCGGCCTTACAGCTGCATTCCTCACAAGACCTCCTTTTCATACCAAGCCTCGTGCTTTGGAATGCGTTGAGGCTCATGACAAATGTCAAGGGAAGGCAAACTGGGTATCGCCTGCTCAAGATAAGCAGTTTCAGGCCGCGGGAGCGAGTTTTCGGGTCGTTGGGTTGGAAAAGCAAATTGAGTTTCTTCAACAACGAGGGCAGCGATGCTTCATCACACTCATCGAGGGCATCTATAACGCAATACGTGGTTGTTGACTCTAGAGCGTTAACCATTAATTGAAAAATGCGCCACAGGCTCTCAAAAGATGAGTCCATGAATAGCGAGTCGCCCTGTGTCTTCCATGGATGAAGAACATGCGAGATTAGGTGACCATGGTGTTGGATAAGCTGGAACATGAGCCCACGGAGAATGCTGGCAGCTGTGTTTCGAGTCGAGATCTGATTGTTGCAGAAAAAGTAGATGACCGAAGCGTCGGAATTCCGGGCCAGCTCTTCGAGATGCTCTGAAAGAAAGATAGACATGTACGTCTTGCCCTTGCCTGGGGGTCCAGATATCCACAGAAGACTGGAGTTGCTGTGTTGCCATGTCTGATACTCCTCAGTTGATGTTATCCACTCACAGGTCTTTGGCGTCCTATCTCCTCTCTTAGTGATAATGCCGGCTCGATCCGCGGCACAATCTGTGACGAATAGCGCTCGAAGACACCTGTCCTCATCGGAGCCGGGTTGTATTGAACGCTTGATGTCCTCAACTCCTAATTGTAGGTTATCCAATCGAGTAGTGGCATCTTTGCCTTGGGCTCTGTAGTTGATTGTCAACGCCGAGACCTGCGTAGATCAATAGAGAAACTTACAAAGAGATTTGGGTGTGTAGCTGGTTTCTGTGCCGCTCGAGCTGAGTAAAAAGCTCTTGGACCTCGAATTCCTTGGCCAACCCCTCAATAGCTTTCCTGATCTGGAAGTGTCGCGAGTCGGAGCTCTTGAAGTTCACCCGCTCGAAGATTTGGTTTAGACGCTTGCTAACTTGGTCGCATTGCCTGATGGAGTCACTAATCCCAGGTGTTTGAAGACTTGGCGACGTCTTCACCTCGTCTGTGAGCTCCTTGATACTGCTGATCTGAGACTGCCATGACTGTATTTCTTCGGGTGCATTTTGGATCTTGTCGTACACTGTTTTGACGCCCTGGACGATCTTAATGCTCTGTTCGATGAACTGGCCAGATGCGGCAATCAGGCCGACCACTTCGGCCATGATTAGAAAGGACTCGGGGCCTGCTGCCGTAGCGTGTTTGCGGAGCGAAGAGAGGAGGCGGAAAATGTGAGCGAAAATATGAGCGGGGTTCTTTCAGGTCATACCGAAGCTGACGATGGGCCATGTCACTCATCGAGGCTTAGGCAGGCTGATGGAGGGCTGAGGGTGTAATCTCAGCCTATCCCACCTAGGTAGTCATGGTCAGAAAACACCAATCCTAATAAGGCCAAATTGCCGCTGATGTCATAAAGTGTCAATACTATATAATAGCTAGACTCTGGCTTCTTTTATGATGCTATCTTCTGGCCCTTAGCCTAATGGGGTCATTTGGTAGTATTGAGACAGGAGTCCTGTATTTTTTGGCATCCGCGGGTCTACGTTACCCCGCCGGGCGAAAACTAGGGGCGGATCATCTTGTTCTTGAGTCCTCTTCTTATTACCTGTATCCTATCATACCTACAGAGTAACACATTAACGAAAAAAACCGGTCGATGCCAGGTTGCCAGCTACTTATCCCATGATGGCAGACGGCCAAATCTTCAACATCTACAACCCTGTATTCATGAGCTGCTACTTTGCCGCCAAAAAGAACGGAGAAGTGGCCCAGATCCAGATTCTTTGGCACACCATCCTGAGAGCCTGGTTTCCACCCATTGCACACGGGGGCTGCAAAATCATGGTCAAATCCCTAGCTGAAGTCAACAACGAGAAACCCGTTGGGATTGTCCTTGAAGTTTGGCTTGTCGAATCCAGTCCCGATGGAAACCCGGAAGTATTTATAGAGACCCCTATCCTCATGGTGGCATGCAAAGGCTGTGGCTTCAACATGCCTAGCGGGTGGGAAGACGCCACACAGCAACTCATCCGTCACGTGGAGAATTATAGCAGCGGCTCTACCAAGATGTGTACGGCTGTGGCTATGGGAACTGAAGTGGATATATATGACTGGGAGCACCGCGGTGGCAAGTCGTCTCTGCAGCGGATTCATGCTGGTCGGCTGGATGTAGGACATGCCGAGGACCGCATCGCCCTTGAAACTATCATGCAGCAAGTAAAGTCTCGCATGGAGAGGAACTTGGGGTCAGCTACTTAGACATACACCGATAGTAGAATACAGCTCAGAGATACAAGCGTTGCCAATCTCATGGCGAAATAATCGGTGTAAAGTGCGATCTAATGCAGTAACTCGAGTTAAATGTGACGTGTTTATTCGGCCCCAAACTGCTCCGAATGATGCGCTCTTGGTAGAGATTTAGATGCTTAGAGATTAGAGGCCTTCTTTTTGCCCTTGAACCGTTTTCTCGCATCGAGACACAGTATGACTTGACGACCAAGGCAAACCAGCTCCATTTGCTCATCACAAATGGTAACATCCAAGTCCATCCTCCCTCCCTGAAGCTGCTTCGTCGCTGCCCTTGTAAATGTCCACTTGATCCCCTCCTCTGGGATCTTCTTCTTGAACTCGACATCCAAAGACACAGTATTATTAAAAACTTCGGCACCTGCCGCCTCAGCCAGAGTATTGGTCAACGGGCAGACCTGCCCAGGGTTCTTTTCCGCCCACTCCTCCATTGTCGCAAAATTCTTGTGCGCGTCGTACAAGCCGCCATTGCGCAATAACGTGTCAGACATTGAGGGGATCAAGTCGCACATGAGCGCTATGCACGTCGCATCCATTGGCTCAGCGGTGAAACAATTCCACGCATCCGCGATGCCAGCTATTTGGAACCCGCCTCGTGCATTGAGAGCCAGTATATGGCGCGTAAGGGGGGCTACTTCTCCATTGACGCTGCCAGGGATCCAGTTCTCGTCGGGTTCGTTGGCCAAGACTTTGGCAAAGTTGGGAGCTGGCGTCGGTGGAGGAGGGTTTAGAGCCCAGTCTGTAGCGACGGTAGGCCCTACAGGCTTGTCAAAGTTGATTGAAGTTGCGAGGGCGATGGCTTTGAGCTGGCCCCCTTGTGTAAGCTGTAGTTGGATGGTGCAGTGGACGCCGCCCTCCTTGAGGTCGGTGACTGTGATGTCAAAAGACTCCAGCGTGGAGTACCGCAGGAACTCGAGGTGAAGAGTCAAGACATCAGGCTGGTCGTATTTTTGAAGTGTTGTCCTGAAGTGTGTCGATGCAGCGAGATGGACAACCCCAACTATACAGCCACCGAATATGGCTGATGCAGTTAGCCTGAGTTTGAGGTTTGGTGTTCCACAAGACTTACTGGGACCCATTGCCCAATCTCCATGGTGGGATGCTGTGTATGAATGAGATCCTGTCTGTTTCAGGTCGGCTTGCTGCTTGAAAAGGGTAGCCATGATTAGTTGATGAGCGTGCTATTCCGCTGTTCACATCATAGATAGGAGACAGTAAGTTTAAAGTAATTTTGGGCGTTCTCTAAGTACGTGATAAGGCTGATGAAACCGTGTCAGATTTTAGTCTCTTCATCATCACCTTCTTCTTGTGCATGTGTCGGCCGACCCCCGCTCCGGCTCAAGCCTCGGCACCGTTCCACACGCGCCCGTGAACCAGGCCGGCGTTCACGGAGCACGGAGGTCCGTCTCGGTGGGGGGTTTACACTTTACGGCTACAGGAGTCTCCGCAGGACGTCGGCATTTGTGACTCGTGCCATGATGTAATAATGCGCGACTGCCGGAATACCCCACGCTGGCAGGTCCAGGGGTCGGGTCCTTCGGAAGGGCTTGGCAGCAGAGTCAAAATACCTGTTTCTCATGATTCCCCGGAAAATAGCTACAGCCGGTTACTCTGACTGTGCCCCGATTCGACGGCGTCGCGTGGCGGTGAGTTCGAAAGTGGGAATAGGACCGAATCGGACACGGTGATGGTGGTGGACAGTGCCCGGTTAATAGTCGGAGCGTCGCACAGGCTCGGGCGGAACTGAGGCCCGAATCCCGGCGTCGGGTCCTCGCTTTTATAAATATCACAGCAGATCCCGGGGTAATTAAACAACAACTGCCCAGCTGCCTACGCGACGCATCGTGCTGCTTCATCATGCGGTCGTCAGGGCTCTTGCTGCTCGCTTTCCAGGCGCTTGGCGTCTCTGCTGAGCTTGCTACATCGCCAGACGTGTACCCAACGCGTGAGCTCCACTAGCGTGATACCCCTGAACAGCGATCAACAGCTAACACACCATCACCACCAGCTCAAGGCAAAGGCTCGGGCATCTGGAAGAGCGCGTACGCCAAAGCCCAAGAGTTGGTTGGGCAACTGACTCTGGAGGAAAAGGTCAACATCACACGCGGTTTCTCCACCGACAATGTGTGCGCTGGCAACACAGGAACTGTGCCTCGCCTGGGATGGCCCGGCATGTGTCTGCACGACGCCGGCAATGGTGTCAGGGCTACTGATTTGGTCAACTCGTATCCTTCAGCCCTGCATGTGGGTGCCAGCTGGGACAAGAATTTGACGTATCAGAGAGGTCTACATATGGGCAAGGAGTTCAAGGCCAAAGGAGGTGAGTTTCTGACCACACCGCGTCTATGATCGCATCTACTTACACGACAACCCAGTGAATGTGCTTCTTGGTCCTAATGTTGGTCCTCTTGGCAGGACGCCTTTGGGTGGTCGCAACTGGGAAGGCTTCTCAATCGACCCCTACCTGACAGGACAGTTGAGTGCCGAGTCAATCATTGGCCACCAGGACGCCGGAGTTATCGCCAACGTCAAGGTGTGTATTCTACATCATCAGCTGGTCAAGTTCAATCGCTAACCTTGTCAGCACTTCATCGCCAATGAGCAAGAGACATTTAGACGCCCATACTTTGGCGTCGAGGCTGCCTCATCCAACGTCGACGACAAGACTCTTCACGAGTATTATCTCTGGCCATTTGTTGATAGCGTCAAAGCTGGTGTTGCCTCAGTCATGTGCTCATACAACCGCATCAACAACACTTACGGATGCGAGAACAGCAAGTTGATGAATGGTATCCTCAAGTCGGAGCTCGAATTTGACGGATTTGTGCTCTTGGATTGGAACGCTCGGCACAATCTCAACAGTGCCAACGCTGGTCTCGACATGGTCATGCCATCAGGTGGTAACTGGGGCCAGAATCTCACAGACGCTGTTGAGAATGGCACAGTCAGCGAGTCCCGACTCACTGACATGGCGACCAGGTTTGTGCTCCTCTCCCATCTGCCTGACTTGTATCACTAACGATCAGCAAGAATTATCGCAGCTTGGTATCTCGCCGGCCAGGATGCCGACTTCCCTACCCCTGGCATCGGCATGAAGAACCTCACTCTGCCCCACGAGCAGGTCGACGCTCGCATCCCCGAGTCCAGGCCAGTCCTTCTCGAGGGCGCAGTTGCCGGTCACGTTTTGGTCAAGAACGAGGACAATGCTCTGCCATTCCGCAAGAACCCCAACATGATCTCTGTCTTCGGCTACGATGCCACTGTCCCCAAGACCAAGAACGCGGATAAGCTGTTTGAACTCGGATACACTTCGTCGCCTGAGATGGGACAGGCTGTGTTAGGTAAAGAGGAGCACTTCGATCAAGCAGCCAAGGGTGGAACCATTGTCTCTGGAGGCCGAGCTGCCGCCAACTCACCACCCTACATCAAGGATGTAAGTTATCGGGAACGTATGCACCTCGTAGAATGGCCCACTAACGTTTCATAGCCCCTCAGTGCAATCCAGCAACGAGCCGCCAAAGATGGCAGCTGGGTCAACTGGGACCTCTCATCTTTTGATCCCGGTGTGAATGCTGCCAGCGATGTGTGCCTGGTCTTCATCAACGCCATGGCAACTGAAGGCTGGGATCGTGATGGTCTGCATGATGACTTTAGCGACGGCCTGGTCTTGAACGTGGCATCCAAGTGTGCCAACACCATTGTCGTCATTCATGCCGCCGGTATTCGTCTAGTCGATCAGTGGATCGAACACCCCAACGTCACAGCCACTGTCATTGCTCACCTTCCAGGCCAAGACAGCGGAGATGCGCTTGTCAAGCTTCTTTATGGCGAGGCTGCTTTTTCGGGCAAGCTGCCTTACACTCTTGCCAAGAACGAATCCGACTACACTCCGTACGCCCCATGCGGCCGAGCTCAGGATGATCCCAACCCTCAATGCGACTTTACTGAGGGTGTCTACATCGATTACCGTGCTTTTGACGCAGACAACATCACACCACGATACGAGTTCGGGTTCGGACTTAGCTACACCAAGTTCGAGTATTCCTCCCTGTCTGTTCACGTCGCCCAGGCCAAGGAGACCAACGACCTCTGGCAGAAGCTCGCCACGGTCGAAGCCACAGTCCGCAACATCGGCGAGGTGCGCGGCGAAGAAGTTGCTCAGCTCTATGTAGCTATCCCGAACAGCCCCCCGAAACAGCTTCGGGGCTTCGAGAAGGTAGCGTTAGATCAGGGCGAGTCGGCGGAGATTCAGTTCGACCTCACTCGTCGTGACTTTAGTGTGTGGGATGTCGAAAAGCAGCAGTGGGTTCTCCAGAGCGGAAACTACACCATTTTCGTGGGCGCAAGTAGCCGACAACTTCCCTTGGTGGAGAAGTTCAACCTTTGAGCCATAAGATGTGATGAAGAGATAAATCTGAAGATTAGTAATGACAGAGAAATGAGCGATCGTCAATGAGCCTATAAACCTAAGAGACCTATCGTCGGGACAGTCCGCATAGTCAACGTGGGGGTATTATGCCAATCGCTCAGAACACCGCCGCGTGATATCCACGACAAATACAGCGTGATCAATCATTTCATACAAATAGTAAAGTGCGACATAATTTCGCAGATGGCAACAAGGCAGATGACAGCTGGGTGCCAATCATGTGTGTTTCGCTCGGTGACGCGATCCCCGACAACGATGAGCACATGCTGTGATTACCTAAATCCTCACCAAGTGAACCACCACCGTGACCGGCCAGCCTGGCTCCGAGCCACTTTCTATTCAAAACATAGTACATAGCGTCCAAGCATATTTGTTCAACGCGTTGATTTTCTGCATTAAATTTCGCATCAGTCATGGCAACAACAGGGCATAACGGGCAAGATTACAGCCTAGTGGCATCCAACCCGGACACCGAGGCCACGTCAGACAGCGGCCAACCAATCGATATCATCGTGAAGCCGGTCAAAACATGGAAAGGTTACATATGGGATACCTGGGAGCTTCCACCGGACCAGCGATGGCTACTCTTCAAAGTGGACGCCTTTATTCTTACCTTTGCGTCGATAGGATACTTCCTAAAGAATATCGACCAAACCAATATCAATAATGCGTTTCTCAGTGGCATGGAAGAGGACCTCGAGATGTACGGAAATCAGTTGGTAACCAGTATGTCATTCCAATGGTCTATTGTCTCGCCTCGCCTCTCTTTCACCACCTTCTAACATGAGGTGAAAGGCACCTCCATCTGGACAGTGGGCTATGTCATCGGTCAAATTCCATCGAACTTACTATTAACTCGACTTTCACCGCGATGGGTCATTCCCACGCTTGAGGTCGGATGGGGGCTGGCGACTATCTGCACCTCGGCAGTTCAGTCTTACCACTCTCTCTACGTCCTCCGCTTTTTCGTAGGATTCTTCGAGTACGTGCCAACTATTAGACCTGTTTGGGCTCAGATACTCACCTCACTCAGGTCAGGCTTCTATCCGGGAATTCACTATATGTTAGGATCGTGGTACACTCCTAGAGAAATCGGCAAACGAGCCATGATATTCTGGTTAGCGGGTTCGGTCGGATCCATCTTTAGTGGCTTCCTTCAAGCGGCTGCATACACAAACCTCAACGGAGTCCATGGTCGCGCAGGCTGTACGTGCTGCATGGTCTCGCCTTCTTGTTTGTGGTAAGCTAACGCTACAAAGGGAGATGGCTTTTCATCATCGATGGCATCATCACGTTACCACTCGCCGTCGCCGGATATTTCTTCTTCCCCAACCTGCCACAAGACGGTGAAAAGACATGGTGGATAACCGAAGAAGAGCGGGTTCTTTCTGTCAAGAGAATGCAGGCGATCGGACGAGCGGGAAAGCAGCGCTGGACAAAAGCCAAAGTCAAGGGAATTTTGCGCAGCTGGCATACTTATTTCTTACGAACGTCCGGTCCTCAACAATACTCTATCAGCGGAAACTAACTGAGAAATAGCGCTGATGTATATTCTTTGGAACAACGCGAATCCCCAGGTAGCTATGGGCTATTGGCTGAAGAGCTTCAACAGTCAACCGCCTCCTGTTCCGGGAAAGTCTTTCTCAGTCCCTGAGATTAACAACCGTGAGTGTAACCCATAAGAGATGAAACTATGGGCTATAACTGATATAGGCATACTACAGTACCCTTGCCCACCACAGGAATCTTCATAGTCATGGCATTCATCTGGGGCTGGCTCTCTGATGGGCCTCTACAAGGGACGCGATGGCCATTTATCTACGCTGGCGCACTCATCACAGTATGTGCAACCCGGCTTTGACTACCAAAAATCGTCTGGCGCAAACATGCTGACCAAGTGACTTGATGATAGCTTTTATTCAACATTTTACTCCTCAAGATGCCTCTTTACTCAAACATCGAGGGCAGAATGGTTGTCTATTGGCTCAGCCATCTTGGCGTAGGATTTACCCGTCTATTTTCGGATTGTTTCACTAATCCACATGCAGCATGGTGCCGGTCCTCTCATCTTAAGCTGGATCAACGAAATCTGTTCGGCCGACACCGAAAAGCGAGCTCTGCTGGTTGCCGTAGCTAATGACCTGGCCTACGTTGTTCAGGCTATTGTGAATTTTCTCCCAACATCTTGCATTGATATTCAAACTGACGCGTGTAGATGCCCAACTTTGTGTGGAAGACCACCGACTTTCCTGCCGCCAGGAAGGGATACACGTACTCAAGTATCCTGCAAGTTTTGCTTAGTGAGTCTTTACCTAATTCATTAGATAGCAACATCTACTGATGTGATTGTCCAGTTGTGGAAACTGCGTTCATCCAGTTACTGCTCTGGAGAGACAAGAGAAGAGAAGCGAGAACTCCCATTGAAGGCGTGCCACCGCCGGCCATTTATTCTGACGAGGAAGAGGCTGAGGGCGTCAAGATAGATTCACCCAATTACACCCAAGCGACTATTATAGAGTAGTTTAGGCTCGAAGCTCAAGCGATAGAAGCTGTCTTTGAGGCCGCTCTAAATAGAATGCTTGAAGCAATTGGCATGACTTCGCGTGAAATTCTTTTCATCGGACACTATCATCAAGAATCAGCGGACTAAAAATATGCCAGTCTTGTTCTGTATAAGAATTGCAACCTCAAATCATCCGGCGCTGTTTTATCCAATTACCTTTTGCCACTTTGCGATCCTCAGAGATAGGCAACGAGATCCAATCAGCTCGAGGATAAAGGCCGGCTTGCACCCAAACGAGCTGCCAATCCCCGATGCAGTTACAGTAGATCATATTCAGAAGAACCCCCGACTATATTACACGTGTTTTAGCCTATACGTTTTGGTCATCAATGCTACGCGGAGACAGGGCGCACCTGGTTTCAGAATGTGGCTCGTATCGGCGATACAACGGGAGCAGACGATAGCAGTAAGGCCGCAATCCGAGCAGGATTTCTTCAAGGCGATTTCAAGGGGTACCTATCACGGGACTATGCTGTTTTCTTCCTGGGACTATGCTGACCCTGATTAGGAAGATAAGCAGCGATTAATCTTAAATTTATACTTACTAAGACTTAACTTTTAAAGATATCTAGCTAATTAATAAGTAATAAAT